>JARFYF010000029.1:36712334-36723167 GCA_030265395.1 Rhina ancylostomus | reverse complement strand
GACATTTCGGGCCGAGAGCCTTCATCAGGACTGGACTGATGGAAGGGTCTCGACCTGAAACGTCGACTCGTCATTTCCCTCCACAGATGCTGCCAGATCTGCTGAGTTCCTCCAGCACTTTGTGTGTGTTGCTACCCATGTACCTGTCCAACTGTCTCTTAAACATTGTAATTGTACATGCCTCTACCACTTCCTCTGGAAGCTCATTCAATATATCCATCACCCTCCGTGTGAGAAACTTGCCCCTCTAGTCCCCTTTAAATATTTCCCCTCTCACCTTAAACCTATGCCCTTTTGTTTTAAACTCTGCTACTACAGGAAAAAGTCTGTGACCATCCATCTCATCTTTGCCCCTCATGATTTTATAAGTCTCTATAATGTCATCCTTTAGCCTTCTTGCTTCAGGAAAAAACAGTCCTAGCCTATCTAATCCTGACTTATCACTCAAACCCTGCAGTCCTAGTAACATCCTTGTGAATCCTTTCAGCACCTTTCTTAGTTTAATCACCTCCCCTCCAAGAGTATGGTGATCAGAAGTTCACGCAATATTCCAGGTGCAGTCTCACCAATATCTTGTATAGCTGTAACATCCCACTCATAAACTCAATACCCCATCCAATGGAGGCAACCATGCCATACTCCTTCACACCATCTTGTCTATCTGTGTTGCTCCTTTCAGGGAACTACATACTTCTACCCTGAGGCCTCTCTGTTCTATAACACTCCCCTGAGCCCTGCCATTCAGTGTGTACATTCTGCTCTGGTTTAACTTCCCAAAATGCGTCACTTCACTCTTGTGAGTTAAATTCCATCTGCTATTCCTTTGCCCACTTTCCCAGTTAACCTAGGTCCTATTATAACCTTAGACAACCTTTCTCACTGTCCACCATACTACCAATTTTGGAGTCCTCCGCAATTTCATTCACTTCATTTGATGCTGTACAAAAGTCAATTATTCTGCCTTTCTTGATATATACTGTGTATATAGCAGGATAGTATTGTGAGAGCTTAATTAGATATGATCTTTTCTGTGCCTTTCAATGGATATTGAAAATCTACTTTTATTACTCGGTCTTAATTGCACCCTGGTTTACCATAGACAAACCACTCTTAATCCTTCCATCCATATTAATCCTAATTTTATCATTTCCCCTAACCTTGCTTGGAACACTCTCATTTCCATTGCTAAATCTGCTTCGAGTATGCCAGGTTCTTTTTGGCAAACATTTCTCCCTTCAACGTATTTATAAGATAAGATAAGATATCTTTATTAGTCACATGTACATCAAAACACACAGTGAAATGCATCTTTTCCATAGAATGTTCTGCAAGCAGCCCACAAGTGTCACCACGCTTCTGGCACCAACATAGAATGCCCACAACTTCCTAACCCGTATGTATTTGGAATGTGGGAGGGAATCGGAGCACCAGGAGGAAACCCACACAGACACATGGAAAATGTACTGACTCCTTAAAGACAGTGGCCAGAATTGAATAATGTCATAGCGTTACGCTAACCTCTACACTACTGTGCCTGCCTATATTACCGTGCCTGTATTTAAAGTCTGTATAAAGCCCAATAATTATATATCCCACCCATGTATGTGTAGGGATCTTCCAAAAGCTGTCACACTGTTTGATAGAACACACAGGATAGCTGGCTTTCATTGTTCCAACCACCTTTTCTGTGGTGTAATATTTGCTGTCTTATTTCTTCAAAGTCACTGCGTTTTCACCCTTGCTCCTCATAAGATGCCAAAACACTATTCTCGACATTCTTTCCTTTCCCTTCATCCTCGAGGCAGATTGAACTATTTTCTACTCTCATTCATTCATCTGCAGCTCAGAGATTTTTATCCCAAGTATGGCATCATTTAGTCATTCCTTGTTCTAAAATAAGAAATGAAAATTCTACAAAGACCCAGCAGGTCATGAAGCATCTGTGAACTAATGCTACTTATTACAACATTGAAGAACATTCAGCCAAATTGGATCTATGTTGGCTTCCAACAGCACAGTTCTATTAGTCTTGTTCACCCTCCCCTGTCTTTCCCTGTAGTCTTGCAAATTGAAGCAGGAGTAGGCCACTCAGCCCCTCGAGCCTGTTCTGCAATTTAATGGGCAGCACAGTAGCATAGCGGTTGGCACGACGCTATTACAGCGCCAGCGATCGGGGTTTGATTCCCATCGCTGTCTGTAAGGAGTTTGTACGTTCTCCCTTGTCTGTGTGGGTTTCCTCCATGTGCTCCAGTTTCCTCCCACATTCTAAAGACGTACGGGTAGAAATGGGTTAAAAAAATGGGTGGCACATACTCGTTGAGCCAGAAGGGCCTGTTACCATGCTGTAAATAATTTTTTTTAAATTTTAAAATAAGACGATGGCTGACCTCTTTATAACCTTAACTCTGCATTTATAGCTACCCACAATAACCCTACAGCAGCCTTTCTTCAGAACTGGAAAAGGATAGAAATAAAGCAAGTTTAAAGGTTCAGACAGAAGTGGGAGAAAGGAGTGGATCGAGGACAGAAAAGAACAAACTAGCAGCAATGTGATAAGGTGAAAGCCAGGGGAGATTAAATCATAGAATTATAAGGCACAGACGCAGGTTCTTCAGATAATTGAGCCCACACTGACTATAAAGCATCCACTTACATAATCTTACACTAATCCCATTTTATTCTCCCCACTTTCCTGTCAACTCCCCCAAGAGTCTACTGCTCACTTATGTGCTATGGCGGCCAATTAACCTACCAACCTGCACATCTTTGGGACATGGGAGAAAACCAGAGTGCCTGGAGGAATCAGGAAACCCATGCAGTCACAGGGAGAGCATGCAAATTCCACACTGGCAACTCTGGAGGACAAGATTGAACCATGGAGCAACTGCTCCAAAGACTGCACCACTGTGCTGCCATTAATGAAGGTGGGGTGATAAATCAAGCTGAAAGTGGGTAGAAATGGAAGAAAAAGGAAACTAAAGATTGGTCTATGGAACGCAAAAACATTGTCCGAATTGGTTGTACTAATTGCTGAGCTCCAAAAGCTGCGATTTGTTTCGTTGAAAGATGAGACGATATTCCTCAAGTAGAGATATAATATGATTACATTTCTTGACTGAAATTATGTTCCCATTTATTCCTTTAAACCTTAGCAGTGGAATGCCACACTTGTATCCAAATTTCACCCTAAATGAATAAAATACTATAGGCTTGGCACATAGTTGTACTTTTCATTGAACTCAATGGCCTAGAAATTTGCTTGTATCATTTTCCAGTGTTAAAATGGTGTTGGCAATCTCCTTAGCAGTGTTTCAAAAAGCTCTAAATAACTCATGAAATTTATTACAGCAAGTTCAAAAACAGAACTGGCTCCTTTGTGTAATGCTACTCTGTTTAAATAACACTGAATTTTAGTCAAGTTTCTACTGTAAGAGACCAGTGCCGTCATAATTCAGGCCAATGTGGATGAAAATCTCACCAGAAAAGCATTTTTGGCTTACACTGCCGGTGACATTATTTGAGCAAACTGTGCTCTGGGGAAAAGAGTGCTAATTTGCACAAATTTTTCATGACAAGTGGTCTATCCTTTTTCCTGCAATTAACTACACAGAAACAAGTAAAATGGGTAAATGCCACATTAATGCAAATTTCATCTGCGGAATTCTGACTATTTGAGTTTCGTACAAATAAATTTCTAGGCCATTATATATGACATATAAAAAATCATTAATCGTTGTACTTATGTGACTGGGCAAAATTAAAAATTTTAATTTTCCACTGTAGTCTGATCTTTTAACTAGTTCCGTATACTACTTCTCCTTCCATTTCTTCTGATATCAACTCTATAGTCATATGCAGCAGATACTCTCCTGCATAACTAAAACATGATGTTCCCATTAAACGATTTATAATGAGACTGCATACAGCTTGATCATCGTGAACATTGTAGGCAAAATGATGTACAGCTCCCTTCCAAATTATTTTGAACAGTGAAAAGAATTTACTTCCTTCATGTATTTGCTCTTAGCAAGTAGCATTAATAAATTTAACCTTCAGGTTAGAAGATAGAAATAAAGCAATTAAGGGAGCTAAAAACAATACAAAAGAATGTTGTTCTGCACATATAAAATCACACAGTACCTGAAAACAACAAAAAACCTGTTATAACTGTGTCACCACTTTTCTGCTGTGCAGAAACACAATTTAAAGAACAATAGTTTCAAATCAAAAATGAAAAGTGCAGCATCCATTTAAAATGATGCTTTTTAATATGCCAAGGACTTAAATATTGTTTTCAGCTTGCGTATAACATAAAACTCTACTAATTACTTTCTCTCTGTTACTGGTAACCAAACAGGCAGTGTCATTCACTCAGGATGTGTGTGATGTTGTCCATTCCTCATTCTGCAGCACTGATGGATAAGCAACTCCAGACTACTGACTGACAGATGGTGTACGATAGGAGGATAACTTAATGATGTGACAACAACATCACTGGTTTTGTTCTTCTTGGTGATAGAGTGAGATTGCAAGACTGTTCAAGTAACCTTAGTGAATTTCTGCAAAGGATCTTGTAACATGTACATATTTCATCCACAAAGTTGATGAAGAGGATGGATATTAGACCAGGGGGTGCTATTGACTCAGCAAACTGCTCTGTTTGGGATTAGGTTGAAACTCTTGAGTGTTGGTGAAGCTGGACCCATCCAGACTAGTGCTTCGGTATTTCATTGTTCTCCAGATTTGATCCTTGTAGTTAGCACAGAGCTTTGTGGAGTCAGAAGTGAGAGACACATTGCAAAATACCTAGCCTCTTTTTTAATAACTTGCCTTGTTCAGCTCCTGCTCAGTGGTGGCCCTTCCCAATGGTGAAGTATCATTTGCAAGAGTGGAACCCATTATCACAGATTGTTCAAATTGCCTCAAATTTTGATTGATAATTCACAGAAACAAGTATATCTTAATGCCTTTTTTCTGCTGCTGAAAAGCATGAAGCAAATTGGCTGTTGATAAGTTAATTTTATTACTGATCCATTAATTCCCAGAGGTCTGCTTTGGAATCAGCATCCCAAAAGCTAATCACAAAAAAACAGCAATTCACATGATCTATATTTCCTGAGTTGTTCCTTTGGATTAGAGGTTAACGTGATTCCACAATTTTAGAAAGGAAGGAGAGAGAAAACAGGGAATGTCAGAGAGTCATAGATCCATACAGCATGGAAACAGGCCCTTCGGCCCAAGTCGTCCATGCCAACCAAGATTCCCATATAAGCCAGCCCCATTTGCCTGCATTTGATTCATATCCCTCTAAACCTTTCCTATCCATGTGCCTGTCCAAGAACCTTTTAAATGTTGTCAATGCTCTGGCAGTTCATTCCATATACTGACCACTCTCTGGGTGAAATCGTTGCCCCTCAGGTTCCTATTAAACTGATGCCCTCTCATTCTTGATTCCCCAGCCACGGGTAAAAGACTGTATGCATTCACCCTATCTATGCCCCTTGTAAGAAAGTAGTAAGGAAAATGCTGGAATCTACAATGAAGGATGTAATAACAGAAAACCTTGCAAAGAATAACAGGATTGAATAGAGTCAGCATGGATTTACAAAAGGAAAATTATATTTGACTAATCTACTGGAGTTCTTTCAGGACTTAGCTAGTAGAATAGATAAGGAGGAACCAGTAGATGTGGTTCATTTGGATTCTCAGAAGGCTTTCAATAAAGTTTCAAAAAGGATGTGGGTTAAGAGTGCAGGAGCACACAGAATCAGATATACTGACACGGATTGCGACTGGTTATCAGACATAATTGGATCTTTCTTAATTTAGCAAGTTGTAACTAATGAGGAGTGTAGGGATCAGTAAATGGGCTCCAGCTATTTACAATATATGTCAATGGTTTGGCTAAAGGGAATAAATGTCATGTTTCCAAATTTGTTGCTTACACAAAATTAGATGGGATTCTGAGCTCAGCTGTCAAATTGATATGGACAAAGTGAGTGAATGGGTAAGAATATGGCAGTAGTAAAACTCCAGTATTCTGGCACAGTGGGGACTTTGGTGGTGCTGGATTGGCAGATTTTATGAATTATCAGATGTTATTCCAATTAGTAACCCAACACAGTTTTAATTCACTTTTTTAGATATTACACAGTATAATAATAATTTTTCCAATGACTTGCTAACTTTAAAGTGACTGCAGGAACTGGAAGCCCAGTGAGTTGAAGGAGACATCAACTGGTAAGCCAGATGCTGAACCATAGGAATTTCTGAATGGTTGCATAGTGGATTATCAGAATTTTACTTTAACGTGGAAAAATGTGAGGCCATTCACTTTGACTGACAATCCAGAAAATCAGAGACACAAGAGACTGCAGATGTTTGAATATGGAGCAAGAAAATAACTGCTCAGCAGGTTAAGCATCATCTGTGGAGGGAAAAGGATGGTTGACGTTTCGGGACCCTGCATCAGGACTAATCTGTCGACCATCCCTTTGCCTCCACAGATGCTGCTTGACTCACTGAATTCCTCCAGCAGTTTGTTACTTGTAATCAGAAAATCAGTGATATTTCTTAATGATGAAAGATTGGTTAGTGTTGACGTTCAAAAGGACCGAGAAATGCTTGTACACAAGTCACTGAAAGCCAACGTGTAGATGCCACAACCAATTCGGAAGGCAAATGTTGTGTTAGCCTTGATTATAGTAGAACTGAATTACAGGAGTAAGGAGGTCTTACTACAATTGTATCGGGCCTTGGTGAGACTGTATCAACAGTGTACAGTTTGGATTCCTTATTTAAGAAAAGATGTACAGGCCATATATGGACTACAGCAAAGACTCACTAGACTGATTCCAGTGTTAGTGGGTTTGTTATATGAGGAAAGATTGGATGGAGTAGAGTTAAATGAATAAACAAACTCATTCTTACATGACAAGCTGAATGCAGGGAAGATGTCTAAGAATAAGACTATTTAGGACTGAGATGAGGAGAATATTCACACGGGCGCGTGAATCTTTGGATTCAGAGGACTAGTAGTGACTCAGTGATTGAGTTCATTTAAAACAGAGATGGATAGAGTTTGGGATATTAAGTGAAGCAAGGATTATGATTATCGAAGAGGAAAATAGCAATGAGGTAGCAAATCAACTGTGATCCTGATGAATGACAGGACAGGCTTGAAGGGCTGGATGGTATACACTAGCTCCTACTTTTTATGATCTTATGTTTGAATAACAAATCATCAAAATGATAAACTTTAATGACATGCACTTGCTATGGAAATTTACTTTGCAAAATTTGTAAAAATAGAACATCAGTTTACTGATAGTGGAATAGATTGTTTCAGACAGTGCAAACTAAATATAGCAACCTCCTTTCTAAAAACCACGGACTTGTACAGGAATAGTATATAATAAATCTAATTATTTAATGTAACACCTGATTGAACCATGGACACTGTGCACCACAATGGGATTAAATTTGATTTATAACAATATATTAAATACTCAAAGTTATGCAAAGTTATTATGTCCTTCTCAATCTAAATAACATCAAGTTTACATCTAAAATTTTTATTTTTCTTAATTGATAGATCTTGTTGTTCTTCCTAAATTGTAAAAGACCTTTGTGCTCATCAATCAGACGTTGTTTTCTTTTAGATTATTTTGCTGTGCTATTGATTCAACAGGCCTTCAGAAGTACAACTGACAATCCTTTGATCCTGCAAAGAAACTAATGCTATCTGTACCTCAGAGAAATGTGACATCACCTCAGCCTACTTCCATTTTCTCATGTGCTTCTTGGTCTTCACATATCATTGATTTCTAACTTGCCACATTGATGGTTATGTTGTCATTGTGCCAGGCATTTGACATCTACTCTTTATATAAGTCGACCATCTAAGATTGATGCTGGAAGGTCTTTTGTTGGCTTATTTCCCTTGGGTTTTCCTTCTGACAGTAGTACCATTATTTGATGTTAACCTCAATTTTGCAAGTAAGGGGATCAAACACATAATGCAAAGTAATGCTGTTTTTTTCAAATCATTAAAAATCCCATTACTTCAGACCACAATTTCAACACAAAGCAAGTTTCTCCTTGGACTCATTCCAACACTTTAATTGGTATTGCTATTAGTTAATTATTGTCACTCGTACCGAGGTACAGTGAAAAACAGATCAATTCATTACACAGTGCAGTTACATTGGGTTAGTACAGAGTGCATTGAGGTAGTACAGGTATAAACAATAACAGTACAGAGTAAAGTGTCACAGCTACAGAACCCATTAGTATTTATGCGACCTTCAACAACTTTAAAAGCACTATATCAGTGCAGATTGTTGTTATTGCATTGGACACCTTACACTGAACGTCCTGATGCAGGGTTTTGACCTGAAAGGTTGATAATTCCTTTCCTTCCACAGATGCTGCCCGACCTGCTGAGTTCCTTCAGCAGATTGTTTGTACACTGAGAGTCACTGAAATAATTAGGATTCTGAGAACAAAGAGGTCAGATTGAGATAGGAACAAAAATTAAAGTAATTTATGATTAAATTACTAATTAAAGCAAGAAACAAGCTCTTCAAATTAAGCTGAGAGAATGTTGCTTAATATTTGACAGAAAATTGTCTTTGCTTGGGATAGGATTTCAGTTACTCCAGACATTAGGACATTTTAATTGCTTAAAAAGAAGCACAGGTTTGAAATCACGTAAAATCTAGTCTCTGCGGGTGGCTGGTTAGTGATAGGTTTTGGATTCAGTGGGCGTCAGGTATGAAGCCAAGTAGATGGGCTAATGATATCAGGAATAAGGGCTAGGGCACTGATGGAGTAAATAGTTAGGAAATTATTTAGAACAACAGCTGTCTGGAAGATAATGGATTTTTTGGGTGAGGTAAGGCATTTAATTAATGGCAAAACAGGTCTCCATTCTCCAGTTAAGGCCTGCTCCAGTATGAGTGGCCTGTGTCACTTGTGGGCCTAGCATGTGGATAAGAATATAGAACTGTACAGCACAGGAACAGGCCCTTCAGCCCACAATGCTGTGCCGAACTAATTAAACTTATAATTAAACACCAAAGTAAACTAATCCCTTCTGCCTACACAAGATCCATATCCCTCCATTCTCTGCACATTCATGTGTCTGTCTAAGAGCTCTTAAACACCTCTATTGTATCTACCTCCTCCACTACCACCCCCGGCAGAACATTCCAGGCACCCACAAATCAACATATGAAAAAAACTTGTCCTACACATCTCTTTTGAATGTATCCCCTCACACCTTAAATGCATGCCCTCTGGCATTAGAATTTTTGACCCTGGGAAAAAGATACTGGCTACCTACTCTATCTATGCCTCTCATACATTTATAAATTTCCATCAGGTCTCCCTCCAGCCTCTGCTACTCCAGAGAAAATAACTCTAGTTTGTCTAATCTCTCGTTATAGCATATGCCCTCTAATCAAGGCAGCATCCTGGTAAACCTCCTCTGTACCCTTTCCAAAGCCTCCACATCGTTCCTATAATGGAGTGACCTAATGGAAGTTGAAAAGAAGTTTGTGCTGGTGATACCAAAGCATCCATTATAACCACTGCGAAGTCATTGCAGTTTCAGGTCATATGCACACAGGGCTTTTCACAAACTCCCAAGTGTGAAATAAGATTGGGATTTTGATAAAATTTATGTGGTGTTCAAAAACATTGTACTAGGCAATAGAATTTTTCAACCTCCATTTTTAATGACTATATAGTCGGAGTCAATTAATAACTGCCAATCAGACAAGCCAATAGATGGTATTCCTGAGGCTTTACCTGATATTGTGGTAACATTCTTAACAGGACACAAACCTAGAGATCGGTCCTGATGCAAGGTTTCGACCCAAAACGCCAACAATTCCTTATCTCCTACAGATGTTGCTTGACCTGCTGAGTTCTTCCAGCAGATTGTTTGTTGTTCCAGATAAGCCAAGTAATCTGCCTTTGCTCATAGGAACATTAAAGCAAGGAAATGATACTGAATTTATCTGTCACTGTCGAAGCACACTGCACATCCAGACAGCCCAATGCAGAAAGAATACTAATCTACCAC
Organism: Rhina ancylostomus; assembly: GCA_030265395.1. Taxonomy (NCBI): domain Eukaryota; kingdom Metazoa; phylum Chordata; class Chondrichthyes; order Rhinopristiformes; family Rhinidae; genus Rhina; species Rhina ancylostomus. The sequence goes on along the minus strand of JARFYF010000029.1, from coordinate 36,713,077 downwards.
TAAGATTTGGTGAAACTGGGTAAGATTGGGTAAAACTGAATTGTTGATCATTGCAGTCTAGAAAGTTAAATGATAATTTTAAAAGAACTGTTGATGCCGAAACTCTAAAATAAAAACAGAAAATGCTGGAAACACTACCAAGTTGGGCAGCAACTGTGGAAAGAGAATCAAAGTTAACATGGCAGGTCAAAGACCTGTTCTGAGCTGAATGTTTCCTGAATTTGTTGTTTTTATGTTTGAGGAAGTTAAAAATGCATCTATGATATTTTCAAAATCATGGGAAATTAATTAAGAGAAACTGTACTAGATTTTCTAAGACTGAATGGAATGCTGGATGAAGCAACAGAAACATCTTCCTTCCTCACAAAACTGCCCAGAAAACCTATCTATGGTTAAACAATCTAAATTAATGATTGGCAGCTAATCAAAATGGATTGTCATGCTCTGGCAGTAAGCACTTCCCATCATAATGATTAAAAATTAACTATGGGACGCAGAAAATGACAAAGCATGTTTGGTCCCTCATGACGAGGGTTTGTAAGGAGTAGCTCTAGTTTAAATTCATAATTAAACATCAGTACAGCTCTAGTTTAAATTCAAAATATAGGGTGGCATGGTAACATAGTGGTTAGCACGACGCCATTACAGCACCAGCGACCCGGGTTCGATTCCCGCCGCTGCCTGTAAGGAGTTTGTACATTCTCCCGTGTCTGTGTGGGTTTCCTCCGGGTGCTCTGGTTTCC
>JARFYF010000029.1:36653370-36672230 GCA_030265395.1 Rhina ancylostomus | reverse complement strand
AGAACAGAGAAAGCTCTTGGGAGATTTGTGGCGATGAATTTGAGAACTTGAAGGTGAAATCCAAGAACTGAAGGTTATTTAAAGAAATTCTATAACAGACAGAATCAGCCAGTCTTAAACCTTGAACTTCATTATTATTATTATTATTATTATTATTATTATTAGGCAATAGGCAACACATGTTATTTTCAATAATGAGAATTAACTTGTCCAGGAAGATTTCTATAACTAAGCTAAAGTATCTTCGTATATTGGAACCAGATGGATTACATTCCTTCATCATTAAACAGTGACTTCAGAAACCTTAAAGAATTACAGGAAAATTTGTTTCAGCTTGCACAGGCATGGAGCAGGTTCAGTTCCAGGAAAAGCAGTTACTTCCTGCAGTCCCTCCAGATTATTTGCAGTAGGAGTCATTTCAAATCACATAAAATTGACAGTTTTGTACAATAGGATATCAACAGTTTAAACAAATCAAACATGCATAATTTCTATATGGATACAGATAGTAATTAACAGTAGATTATGTATCAAAGACTCAATCATTCTAACAAGGCCAATTCAGCAGTAATGTCTACAAATATCCTATGGAAAGAGATCACCTTTCTTTCCCCACATTGTCTGTGTTACTTCTTTCCTATAATCAAAAATAAGCCCCTGCATCTTATCTTCAATATGTTTAAAAACCCTTGTACTTGAACCTACTTCCATTTGTCAATTAATCATTGTGGAAAGGGTAGAAGGACAGCGGGGGTTTGCAATGGATGATTATTACTCCCTTAAACAATACTAATGGAGAAAAATTATTTGCATTTAAATTGTAACTTTCATGATATCCCAAGGTACTCTACACAGTTGTACTCTATAAAGTGAAGGTTCTTTTTCAGTGCAACACTCAACAGCCAGTATGACCTGAACATTTGTTTTAGTAATGTTGGTTGAGAAACATTGGTGGCCAGACTCAGGCTCCCTTGCTCTCATCCCAGAATGGCCACAGAATCATTTATGACTAGCTGTGATAGCAATTTATATATCACATCCAGCCATGCAGCATTCCTTCAGTAAATGTTCTGGAGTGTCAGTCTAGGTAATGCATTCACGCCTTGATGTGGAATTTGAATACACAACTTCTGCCTCTGTAATAAGAGTGCCACCACTTGCCGACAGCCAACATCCAGTGCAAATGTCAAGCTAATCAATATTGCCTTCACTTATCACACAACCAAACTGAATATGAAAATTAGTTTCTAGGAATTACATGTTCAGATATTTGAGTATAGACTTAACAGAACAAATAATGCAGAACTATAGGTAAATGTTCATGGGATAGAGGGTGCTGTTTCTGTTTCTCCCTATTTGGTCATACTTCAAAGACTGCTCCAAAGAATCAAATCCTCGGTACAGCAGTACTCAATAAGGTTGGAGAACTGGGTGAAAGAGGCTGGCCCAGGAATCCAATTATTTTGTTTTAAAAAAAACAATTTTATGTTCTTTCTGGACAGTGAGCTTTTGGGAATTATGGTACTGACCAACCACTATATGTACCATGCATGTAGGGACGGAAGCACTTGGACTTGTGCAATATTGTCAGTCAGCATTCAACGCACAATTAATCTTGCATGATTTCTTCACCACATCTGCACAACTGATGAAAATCAGGAGCCTCAACTGCAGAAGCTGGTCTTAAATCAGAAGGAATAATTCTGCTCTTGTACAAGATAAATGGCCTGTACCTGTTTGACCTGCTGTTAAGTAGTCCAAAAGTCAAGAATCCTCTAGGATGTGTTGCTCCTCTTTAGGCCCCTCTTATCTTCTAACATCTTAATTGTAGCCACAGCCCTCACCACCTTAGAATGAACTCCATGGAGCTTCATACCTCTCTCTGCCTAACCTACGCACTATCTCCTACCAGCCTCCAACCCAATTATCACCTCCCTGTTCTCTTACCACAGTCTTTTCTCAGAACCCCTGATCTTTTCTCTGGAACACTGATCTACTTCTTCACCTCTTCCCCAAGTTCTCCACAACCCATCTCCCATCTCTTCTCCACTCCCAGATCATTTCCCCTTCATTCTATCTTTTCCCTATTTGTACTGGCCTGATCCCCAGTTTTCCCATTCTTCCACCCACCACACACTCCAATTTACTCTCTGGACACGTATAACTGATGCATGGGGAAAATTAAATGATATCAAATTTAAAGGTCTCCATCTTCAACATGACGTGCTTCCAACCATAAACATTTAAAGAAAATCTGCCAAAATTCTGGATCAAATGAGGAAAGGAGAACTAAATCTGTAGGCAATCTGACACATCGTTGAGAGTTACTTAATTACCTGTGAAAGATTGCAAGCGTAAATATTTGAAAAAATATATATAACTACAATCGCAATTAGATTTTCTAAATCCTCTAGAACAGAGCAAGGCTTTCTTGACTCTTCCTCAAAAACTGTCCTACCTGAGAACAATGTCCTTTAATGTTTAAATTTAATTTTTTACAATAATAGAAATTTGGAAAATAGGAACAAGAATAGGTTTCTTGGCCTTGTGAATCTGCTTTGTCCTTGAACATTATCATGGCTGAGCACTATCCCATATCATATTTCCCTCTTTCTCCAAACAAAAAAAATAATCCATTAGATTTCATCATCTTCAAGGTAGATAATTAGTGTCTGACTTTACTTGACTATTCATCAGAGTTTCCTGCATTGACATTGTTGTTCTAATGGCACACGTTGCTAAGATACTGAGCTATTTGTGGATGTAATTATCAACAGACAGATGTTCTCCACATTACTTTATGCAATTTTTGATGCTGGGTACTAGTCATTGATTATTTAATGCAGTAATATTTGAACAATTGTTCAGATGTGCATCAGAAAACACTAGTTGACCTTTGGAGTTCCTGAAATCCATCAGGATCCTAAATTCTTGGAAATTGCCATGACATTGAAAATTAGTCATCATCCTAGATTCCAATTTTCGGGACATAACATTTGACCTCAGCCTTCTTTCTTAACACTATGGGTTCAAGCTGAAGACAGACACAAAAAATCTACCATGAAGGTTCAATGCCGTGCTCAAGTCAAAGGTAATGTCTTTCGGATAAGCAGATGAACAGAGACTCAGCTGGTAAGATCCAGAAGAGTTCATCTGGATATCCTCAACAACAATGGCAAAAACTGAAGGACAGAAATTCATCCTCGGTCACTTGCACTAAGTATATAATATGGTGATGGCTGCACATTGGCATCCAATATTGGTTCCACTGACTTCATCACAACCAAATTTTAGAAGTGGATTCCAATGCGCAGTCACTATCATATTGCAAGGTGATTGTTTGATGCAAGTGACAAATTTCTATCCTTGATATCTGGTCAATTACTTCATTTTTGTTTGTGAGCTGGTTCTATAGGTAGATTGGCTGACACTCTTGCTCACTTTATGCCAGTAAATATATTATATTGGCTTTGTGGCATGCTGAATTCCTTAAAGAGTTCCTTTGATCAGACTGAGTATGACTGCATAAGAATACTCCAACTGGCCCTGTTCCCAATAGTTTTATAGATACTGAACACAGAATTCCAACAACTACTAGCTGGATAAAGGTAAACTTCAACATAGCTTTTTTATTAAATAATGCAAATTTCATACATAATAATTATTACAGATGTTACAAGCATTTCACAAAATAATGCCAAATTTCAGAGACCACAAGAAAATACAATGCTGCCTCTTCCTTTTACTCTTACTCATAAAGTATCCTATTGCACATAATTAAAAATTCAAACATGGGCAAATCTACCAAATGCTTAAAACACTGAAGTGGCTCGGAGTGTCATTTATTGCCCATTGATTTATTGTTAACTACACTGATTTTACCAGTATTTCTTCCTTTGTGCCGGGGCAAAGGCCAGACCATGAAAGCAAATTTTGCAACAGTTCTCCTATTTCAACAAAGTTTTAGCAGCAAAGTTCAAGAAAAACAATTTGTGCCAATTCTTCTACAGTTCCCTCGACTCCTCTATCAAAATTATTGCAACCATGTGGGTGAAGTCTCATAGAAATGCACCCCATGATATTCACCAAATAAGTGACAGTTGCAGTGGAAAAATTATTTTTGATAGCCAAGATATTTTGGATACAGAAGCAGTTCTGTGTGACTAGAGCAAACAATGGAGGGGCTGTTCAGATTTAAAAAAACAGAAGCAACAAAATTCATATGAAGCCATCTGACACAAGGGAGAAGGGTTGTAGAGAGGCAGGAGTACAAAAAGTGCTCAGCACTCTCAAAAACTGACACAGGAAGGTTAAAATACTGAGCCTTAACCAGAGGCAGCACCGCACAAGGTAATCACAGCGAACTGCTCAATCAGCATCAGAATAGAGAGGGATTCAAAAGGCCAAGGAAGCAGAAAATTGTGGAAGAACAAAAAGTTCAGAGACACCACCTTGAAAGCTCTTTCCCTCCCAAAGTAAATCAGCCTGGATCTTCAATGGCATCAACTGCAGCAGATCAAAAAGAACACTACTACCTTGCTAGAGGCAACCAGGGATGGATAATAAATGCTCGACTTAATAATGATGCCATAGCCTCAGAACAATTAAAGACAATTAGGAATTTAGGGCTTCTGCACCTGCTCTTTGCCTGAATTACGAGATCCAGGATGTCCCCAACATTGAGCTTGAACTCATTACAATGGATCCAGCGTAGTGGAAACTGACATCCAATGAGGAGGGGACCAAGATCATTACTCTGACTCACATTCTGAGTGAAGCCCAGAAATGGGATCTCAGGCAAGTGAAATAGTGTTTAATATATAAATAAAAATAGTTTGAGAAAGAAGTAGTCCAGGTTGCTTTTCATCTCCAATTTATGAATTAATATCTAAACAAACATGTAAAAAATTCCATGCATATAAACTTGAACTTTTGCAAGTATGCTGTTACTAGAACTGCACACAATGAGAATATGTGAGGAAATTTTGTCAAGGATAAAGATTCGCTGAGGGAAGCAGCAGGTAAGTTACAGCGAGTGACATCAGGCTTGGAGAGAGGGAAGGACAAAGTGAAACCAAAGTATACACAGCAAGTTTTACATGCATTGATATTTTGTTCAAAAGGTATACAAAAATGTAATCTATAAATGGACAAGACACTGACAGGTAAAATGAGATTTGTGTGGTATTGAGAAAAGAAGTATCCTGCCATATGTACAAAATGAATGATGTAGAATCAGCTAAAGCTCCTGCTGAAAATGGATTCAGCAGTTAACATAACAATTCACCATGCAGTAGCAATCCAAGAATCCAAGAGAATTATGATGCTTACAAATGCAATGGAGAAATATATGATATTATATGAAAATGCAAGATATCCAACTAAAAATGTATTGTTGTTTGGTCAGATTGCATCTAGAACATTTTCTGCTTCAACAATAAATGCTAAGGCATCAAAGAATCCTGCAGGTACCCAAATATGTTTTTATAATGAATAAAAAATCCAGTTGTTAGTTTATGGTAGCAAAATGTACCACAATTACAAAAAAAAATCCCTCTACTCTGGTTGCAGAGAGTATTCTTGCAAATTTATAGATCTACTGAAATCCTTAATAGCATTGAAAGGATGCTTAATAATGGAATAATGGACTGATTGCATAACAGAAATGTAAATTATATACTTCACAAGCCGATTCATTGTGGATTTTTTTTTAAGTATGATGAAGTCAGAGTACTGCAATAAACTATGGCTAGTTAATAAAATAACAAAAGACTATTTCAAATTGTCCACAAATAATTTAGAGGCAATATTGGTGACGTGTCCAATGCTAAGCTGTTTGCAATTTATGTTTGGCTTCTGAAAAATTAGCAGCAGGTAGCTTTTGTGTTGTAATCCGCCACCCATAATGTGCCAGATCTCCTCTAAGTAAATGAAAAAATGATTGTATCTAGCATAATGTAGCCAGTGGAAATTTTATATTGCTGACGCATTCTCAAAGCTCACATAACGAAAGCTAATGTCACATTCAAGCTTGCGAACAAAGGAGAGAATGATTACAGTACATGTGAATCACAGCATGCAAACAACACGTAGGTTGTATAATCCTTTGATGGCTTTTAAAATCTTAGTGCAGTAAATTCAGAAATAAACAGGTGAACAAATTAGAGAAGGAACACCTCAAATGGATTAGTAATGTTTAAGGAGAGGTCCAATCAAGAATTTGATGGTATGATAACCCATGCATTATCTTTAATGAGACCTTTAGCAGTTCTGCAAGAAGCATCTGCCCACTAATCTGTGCTGCATTAAAATCAATCATGTGGGAGGTATAACTCAATCTTGTGAGACTTTGCACCTTTCTTTTCACGCATACAAGGTCAACAGAAGCTATTTCTCCAACAGGCTTGGATTATCATACCCATTTTTTAATTTAAAAAGAAAATCACAACACTGGTTTATTGATGCATAGATTACAAGGGTATACGTCATCTGTCTCTGCTGGTCTCAATAAAATGCAGTTTACTATTATCTGAACAGCCCTTTTCAACTGAGTATCTGAAAATGATTGCTGCCATTTAGGAACATGTACTGATAAAGGTAGCAAAATGGAAGTCATAGCATTTAAAATTATAGCCAGGCTCTATGCACAAATATAATGCTGAATTTAGAGTGTGTTCTGGTTCATCCTGCAGCCTGTACTCTCTAGTTGAAGTCTGCAGTGCAACAATCAAAACAAAAAGATTGTGTCAGCAACAGTCCAATACTAGGCAGCTTTCTTTTTCAAAAGTTGATATTCATAAAATCACAAAGAGCTGTTTTGTTCCCTTCTTGTAAATCTTTATTATGAATAGACATTTTTTAAAGTTATGTTACTGATTAAAGAATGGCCATTAAAAAAGCCATACTTTTTAATCTGGAAAAATTCACTGCAAATCTTCCTAATACATTTGATCAATTTTAAATCACAGTCCATGTGCCACTGATTGCCAGCACATGTGCTCCTTCCGATCCACAACCTTACCCCAAAATCTAAAACAAAATTAAGAGCAAGAGAATAAAGGAATTCGAAAATAAAAAAAATTAAAGTTCAAAAATTATACCCCAAGCAGGGAAGAGACTGATCATCTACCCAAAATGTTTCTCTCACCACAGATGCTGTGTGATCTGCCAGCATTCTGTGTTCTTATTATTGGATTAAATATGCAGCTTTTCCCATTCTGGGCCAAGAGAGAGGATTGACATTGAAATAAATATCACATTCCAGCAGAGAGCTTTAAAACATTAATTTAATAATCAAATCTTAAAGCTATTAATTGTAATAAATGGAAACTGAAACTTTTGCCCTCTCCATCAAAAGATACTTTTAATATTTTATGTCATGGTCAGTGTGCCAACTTTTCGATGAATATTGAGCAAAGGAACATCAGAAACACAATTTGACAAAATCCTGCATCATGTGGATTCTATTCTAAACAGCAACCTTTCAAAGTGGTGCATCAGTAGTATCCACAGGAGGCGCTACCTCAAAAAGGCAACATCCATCAAAGATCCCCACTATCTGAGCCATGCCAACTTCTCAGAGCTACCATCCGGCAGGAGGCACAGAAGCCTGAAGTCCCATGCCACCAGGTTCAAGAACAGCTATTTCCCTTCAACTGTTTGGTTCTTGAACCAACCAGTACCACCCTAATCACTTCAGTTCAGCAACACTTTGATCACTCTGAACTAAAATGGAGTTTGTTTGTTTTTTGCTCCAATTGTGTTCTTTCTTGTAAAAACTGTGTATAATTTATGTTTAATTTATGTTTTCCTTGTAAAATGCTGCTTATATATACTGTGTGCCTGTGATGTTGCTGCAAGTTTTTCATTGTACCTATGCTTACATGTACTTGTGCACATGACAATAAACTCAACTTTGACTTCAAAGCTAGGAGCAGATGAATAAAGTTTTCCCAAAGTATGTTAAATTTTCATAACTTAACATCTTACTTGCAAATCAAGTGCAAATTATACTTTTCACTGTGCAATGGGTAACCAAGTCAGAGGTTAAATAGCTCGAAGCAATCATCCTGTATCATTGTAGGAAATATAAAATAAATGGTTGTTGCATGGGCAGGATATTCAACATAATAGCTTAAACTAACAAGGCTTAAAAGGCATAAGGCTCAAAGTAAAAATTTTGATGACTATATGTTCTGTACCATGTATATTGCACCCCTAATAAAAAGTGAACATTCTCCTGTTTCTAAATGATGATGTAGTTTATCAAGTTAAAGAAAATTATTTTAAGTGTTATTCTTGTGTATATATACCCCGAAACACTTTGCAGCCAATGATATGGAAAATCTTAAAACTCCAACTTGACCAATTACAATTTCAGCTGCAATCATCAGCAAACTGATGGAAGCAGTTACCAAAGATGCTATCATGTAATGCCTATACATGATTAAGTAGGTTATGTTTCTTCAAGGTCACTTAATTTAGAACTTTGGACAAAAGAGCTGAAATATAGCTCTTATTTGAAATTTTTCCTCTGTTCTCTCAGGGTTATAGAATACAGAAGCAATCCATGCTATCAACTCCCTACCATTCACCTACACATGTGAGGCAATTTACAATGGCTAATTAACCTACCAAACCACACGTCTTTAGAGGATGAGAGGAAAACTGGAGCACCCAGAGGAAATTCACACAGACGTGGGGAGAACGTGCAAACCCCACGTGGGCAGCACCATAGATCAGGATTGAGCTCGAGTCACTGGAGCCATGAGGGAGCAGCTGTGCCACCCTTTTTTCCTATCCCCTCCAACCAGTCTCCTCCGTTCTGAGCTGAGCTGCACAATGCATTCATCTCAGCACCTCGATGATAAGGGAGTGTGAATAACAGGCCTAGAAAGTTCCTTGCATGGGAGACCTCTTTTTTTCTGATCTAGCCTCTCTGAAATCAAAACTATATTTAAGGCAGTTGGCTCTCCTGGGGACAAATCAGCTACGATCATTTTCTAAACAAAGACCCAGGGTTCACCGGTCCTGTTGTAATTCTAATTCCCACTGGGATTCATGTACTCTTCCAACATACAATCCGGAGCTCAGTAATAGAGCCACCAGCCTGATATTTCCATTTCCCAGTCCAGTCATACTCTGGACATCTCCTTGGTGCAAACATTGCGACAAATTGACTGCAATTCTGTGTTATGGCACAATTTCCTCCAGGAATTAGAATGTGGGCTATGAACTCATTTCATATGAATGAATGCAATTTTATATGAGGCAGATACGATAGGGTCTTTTAAGAGACTGTTGGATAGGTATATGGAGCTGAGAAAAATAGAGGGCTATGGGTAAGCCTAGTAATTTCTAAGGGAGGGACATGATCGGCACAGTTTTGGGGGCCGAAGGGCCTGAATTGTGCTGCAGGTGTTTCTATGTTCTGCGTTCTATAAATCATAAATCATAATCATGATCAACCAATTCAGCAAAATTCAAGTGTTTTTTATCTTGTGCTTTTAGGTCAATCTTGGGGCTGAACTTTCAAACCCACACCCAATTCATTATGAAGTTTTCTATTTTTATTCAGCTGATTATTGATTGCATGTGCCAGAATACTCTACTCTTAGCTACACGAAACATCATCATCACTTCAAGGATCAATCTCCTCCTTCAACCTTCCCCTGTCTTATGACATCTCACACTCAGTGTAAGCTGGACTCATTATGCCTATCCTTATCCAATTCTAGTGGTTCCTTGTACTTCAATAGTCTGAAGGCGTTCATTTTTGTTTTCCATTTCTTGCAAGGTCTGATCCCACTGTACCCGAACCACACTCCTTAAACAACCCTTTCCGTTCTATTTGATTGCATTGCCCCTCTTCCAGTGTTTCTGCTGCTTTAGCCTTGCCTTCTGCTAATTTTTACTTTAAACCATTTTATCTGGCAGCCTCTCTCACTACCTGAACAATCTCCAGAAACCTTTCATAGTTCCCTCCTAAAATATTTGGAGGTAGATATTTATGTAGGGATTTTTATAATTTGATGCTTTAACATTGACCGTTATGTCACATCTTTACAGACACTGCCCATTGGAGATTCTGGGTGGTACTTTCTTGTTTTTTTTAAAGGACATGCTGAAACTTGCTATTTTGAGTGAAATCTAGCTAGGTATTTCATTGTAAATGAAAATCAAAAAACTGCAGATCCTGGAAATCTGAAATAAAAACAGAAAATACTGGAAATACTCAGCAGATCAGGCTGCGTCTCTATAAAGAGAAACAGAGTTAATGTTCCAGGTCCAAGACTCTCTGTCAAAACTAATGCAGTTCCAGTGAAGGGTCTCAGACTTGAAACATTAACTCTGTTTCTCTTTCCACAGATATTGCCTGATCTGTTAAATACTGCCATCATTTCCTGCTTTGTTAAGATATTTTGTTTACTATGTTCGTATTCCATCAGCAGCTATAATTGAGCAAAAACATTTGTTTTTCTTGATCAGTGACTTTTTTTAACTGTTATTCTCATGTATTATTACTTGAAAACTGACAACTTGAGGAATTTAGTTGAAATAAAGTAAGAAAAAATATTTTGTAATGTTGTTCTGGTTCTTAAGGACATCCATGTAAATATTACAATAGCAATACAGATATACGAACACATGCACAATTATGATAGTCACATTTATAAAGTAGTAGCTGTATATGACATTAGTAAAGTGTATCAATAATTGCTTTATTACAGCAGGAAGGTAACGTAGGATTTTAGAGAAAGAGACATTGTTAACAAATCTATTGGCAATTTGTACCCTAATTGGCATTAACCAATAGAATCAGTTTGAATTGCGCAAAAATATGGACTATCTATAAACCTTAAATAATGTTATACGAAGGTCTAATTAAATACAATGACTCATTAATGCACTACTAATCAAATCATGTTACTGACTTGATATTTCTAAACCAGGGGAGCACAAGGGAGCCACTTAACTCAGGATTTACAGTCAAGATGTTTTCCGTAGCACTCTGTGGATATTGGTTGGTGGCCATCTTCTGAGATATGCATTGCATCTAGAACCTTTGGATATATGGAAAAGAAGGGTAATTTTAAGTGAATGTACTTTTTTTCTACAATTCACTCCAGGATTACCCATCAATATATGAATCATTCATTCTGTTTTTATCCATTAAAAGGGTTGTATGGACCAGTCACTGAGAGATTGCAGATTTGGCATTAAGTTATCATGGCCAAATGACGAAAAGACACAACTGTATTGTTTAAATCACAAACTCCTGCAGCACACAGATAAGATGAAACACATAAATTCGCCATGTCTTTGATTATGGTCAGTTTCTGAAAGAATGCTTTGAATCCTGCAAGTCTTCTTCCATTGTTTCAATCACTCCTCAGTCTAATGAACAAAGGTCTCTAAAATATTCCCCAATGGACTGATTGCATTTTGATCATACAGTTTTATGCCAGGATGAATTTACCAGCAGAATCTGATCTTTAACAATGTTAAACAATAATAATTTAAGTATAGAGATGCATTTACAGTGATCAAAGAAATAGGACTAATTTCCATTCATGCATAGTTTTTATTCAAAAATAAAAGCAAAGATTTTGCAAAGATTGTGTCTGTATATTCTTTATTAACAAGTGACATTTCATATGAAACCAAAATTAATGGTTTCAACTTATTCCTCCAACCTATCCCTAAAGTTCAAATAATACAATCAGTAACATTATTAGTTAAATCTCTTTCACCTTTTCACATTGCAGACAAATATCACTCAGATAATTAGTTTTTGACAGTCACATTACTGTAATGAAAATATTACTAATGTGACGATGTTCTTTTGTATATATACCTCCCCAGTGGGTACTTAGCTGGCTGAACTAGGTTTTCTTTCATGTTACTAATGATAGTTTGGTGACTGACTAGAATAGATGTGCTTTTACTTTCTCTCAGGGTGTGGTGTCTCTGACAAGGTCAACATTTAATAGTCATCCCTAATAGAACTCAAGAGGGTGTTGGTGAATCACCTTCTTAAGCCATGTCAGTCAGTGCTTTGTAGATCCATTAACCTCCATTGTAAATTATGCTAACAGATAAAATGATGTGGTTTACCAAAGAATCACCCTTATCACCAGACCACCATTAATTCACAGCAGACAAAGAAAATGGTAGTTGTCAGGTTTCAATATTTTTGTCTGCTTTTACGATGATGGAATTTAAAATAAATGCTTAATGAAAAAAACCCAAAATGTATTGTTAGAAGTATTTTTAAAGGAGACTGAAGTGGCTAACATTAATTATTTATTTCAATTCTAATAGGCGTTAAACATTAGTGAATTTTAGAGACACTCAGATGCAATGACAAGTCTTGATGACTTTGACAGGTTACAAAGCTAGGGGGTGTGGCTTTGCCATCCATCAGATGTTTCTGGAGGAGATTTATGGGTGGGACTCATTGTACATTACCTGTTTATGTTACTGTAAGCCCACATACCATATAAGTTCATGCCACTCAGCTCCAGGACCATCCTGGCCAGTAAGATTGGCCATACAGATGTTCAGGGCTGTGGGCACCATGGATGGTAAATGTTGACTGAGCAAAATCCAGCCCAAATTGTTGAGGTTCTCCTAAATTGTTAGAATTATTAAATGATAATATCACTGGCTATACCATCTAATCACAGGTAACAGTTTATGAAAGAGATTGGATGATTACTAATTTGGCTATTTGGAACATTGGAAAATCACTGTTGATTTGATGTCAGTTGAACTACTTTTGCCTTGTGAAGATAATGGGCTATTGTGCTGCCCATGGCAGGGAGTTCTGAATGAAACCAGTCACATTCAGCCATTCAAGCCGAAGTATATCCTGGAATCATGCCACGTGTTGCAATTCCCAGATTGGCCAACATTTCTGGGAGACTGTATCTGTCAGTTCCTTCCACTACTGGAGTCTCCATGGAGTCCAGCACCAGAACCCTGCTCTCGTGGGATTTCCTGGCATTATGCGATTTCACTTGGATCCTGCAGTGGGTTACACTTGGTACAGGATCTGAAACCCCATTGATTTTATGGGGATTGTAAGCAAAGGAGATAAGATTATTACATATTTTTCTTTAGTTCATTGTTTTCAATTATTTCTAAGATGATTATTTAAATAACTTTTTAAATAATTTATTTTGTAATTATTTATTTCAAGTTTCTATGTCTTCAAATTTCCAGGACACTTAAAACTGTGACAGATTTGATAGCTGGCAAATCTCTGCCCCAGATTTGCCTTGTCAGAGGGGTGGCCCACCATTTGTTGCTTTGTCACTGTCCAGGCTTCACCACTGCATTCAAGGGTGCAGGGGTTCGGTGAGCTAGGTCCCTGGCATCCAGCCCCAGGAAAGTGCCGACGTGCAGGGACACCAGACGGTCATTCTGGACAGTGAGCCTGGTCCGTTTGGTCAGCATGTCACCAACTTTATGGTGAGGTACATGGAGAATCAAAATGTCTGCAATTGGAATGCTTTCTTTTTAAGACTTTTATGGTGAATGAGAAGATTTAGGTGATAATGAAATTCAATTAATGAATGTTCCATTGGTACCTTGCAAGAGGAGATGAAATCTGAGCCACTTAGCATGTTCTGTGATTGACAGGGACATTAGAAATTTTGACCTGTGAACAATTTCCTGGAAGAAACGCTAAGTTAAATATGTAACCATAAAATAAATAAAATGAGGGCTGACACAAGTAGCCATTTTGTTTGGAATGAAAATATATAACAAACCTGTCTTAATGGAAATGGGTTGTGAAATTATCCCCAATATTATCATTGGAAGTTGTGATTGGAGATTTTGAGGAAAGTTTCCTGCAGTTGTTGGGGATTCATGTTTCGATAGAGCCAGTTTTTTTGTAAACACAGCTCAATGCCCCTGTCAACCAGAACATGTCATGTTTATGTATGTCAATCATTTCTCAGTGGGCTGCAGACAGAAAAATGTGATACTCCACCTCACTCCAGAGAGATGTGGGCAGTATCTGAGGTTGATGCTCCCATGCAGTACAAAGGATGCACTGTACTGTGCCAGGTGTTTCTCAGGTATGGAAAGTTAAACTGTCCTCTCATATGTAAAATTACAATGCATTTGCAAAATTTAAATTGTGAAATTGAAGGAAATGTTGTAGTTGATGGAAATTGAAATAAAACAGCACTGGTAATCCAAAGCTGCTCAGGCAACAATCTTAGAGAAAAGAATAGAATCAATGTTTCAATTCAGCAACATTCCAACACAATGCGAGGAATGACTATCAAACAGTTGTACCAAAGAGACTGGAATAGCCTGGTGTCCATCCCAATATTTCTTCCTCAACCAACATACCTGAAGCAGATTACTCGGTCTTTGTTGTTTGTGGGACCGAGCTATGTGCAAATTAGCTTCTGCACTTTCTAGCTCACACTTCACAATTACATCAATGTCTATAAAGTTCTTTATGATTTTCAGTAGTTTAAAGATGGACTTTATTAATGATTTTTTACCCTAGTATGATCAGTAGCCAGATTATGTGATTTCTTTTCTATTTATTGAAGGGAAGTGGGCTTTGCAGGCTGAGCCAGCACTTAATTGCCCAGCAACAAACAATCTGCTGGAAGAACTCAGCATCTGTGGGAGGAAAGGAGTTGTTGATGTTTTGGGTCAAAATCTTGCATCAGGATTTAGTTGTCCATCCCTATTTGTCCTTGCAAAGGTGCTGGTGAGCTCTCTTCTTGAACCACTGCAGTCCTTGAGGTGTGGGTATGCCACAATGTTGTTAGGGAGGGAGGTTCAAGACCTTGACCCAGTGACGGTGAAGGATCAGTGATTTATTTCCAAGTCAGGATGATGTGTGGCTTGGAGGGCAACTACCAGGTGGTGGTGTGGCCATGCTTTTGCTGTCCTTGTCCTTTAAGCTCATGGAGGTCATGGATCTGAAAGGTGCCGTCTAAGGAGCCTTGGTGAATTGCTGCAGTGCATCCTGTAGATAATATAAACTGCTGCTACTGTGTGTCAATGGTGGAGCAAGTGAATGGTTGTGGATGGGGTGCATATCATGCAGTAGGGAGCAAATAAGGGCCCATGCACCATTTGAACTATATTATCACCTTTAAGAATCACACTCTTTTCCAGAATTCTGCATCTTTTCACTGACATTTGTCTAAAAATAGGATTGAAACATATTTAACGCACTAAGTCCTTGCTTTATGTAGATTTAATGAAAAGTCCTCATTCTGAAACATTAACTATGCCTCTCTCTTGAGTATCTCCTGCATTTTTCCTTTTTTTTGAGCTTTCCGGTGGTGTGTAGTCCAAATGTCAAATTGTGACCCTCAAAAAGATTGCAGAATTGGTTATAAACAAGTGTACAGCTCCACTAGCTTGGTTTCAGCATCAAGAGATGTACTATAACCTGGTGGGACCAGTCTCATTCTTTGCTAAGCAATTCTCAGCCATTAATCCTCAACCGCCAACATAGTATGACAGGACGGCTGCATTCTGTGCCTTCACCCCAGGATCAGCTACCCTTCCAGAGTCATCTGCCACACCTAGTCCAATCTTGTGCTACCTACTGGATGACCAATGAGACAAACATTACATTATGTTCTAATTAGTTGTATTCTCCAAAAAAGCTACAAGCATGCATTACCATTGAGCATTGGAGCTGACCTCTGAAGCATCCAAATGTCAGCAGAATGAATCTTTAAAAGGCACCTAAACAAGAAAGGCAGTCCATTGTGCTTTGTTCTTTTGGTATCTGTTCAATGACAGTCATTTTCTAGACCTGGGAGCTCCGATTTATGTGAAATAGGTAATAGCGATGTACATCATTAGGTGTTGGCCTGAACCTGGGAGAACATGTATCACTAACCAGAGGGCATAGGTTTAAGGTGAGAGGGGAAAGATCTAAAAGAGACCTGAGAGACAATTTCTTCACATATTGGGTGGTGCGTATATGGAATGAGCTACCAGAGGAAGTTGTTGAGGCAGGTACAATAGGCAAGACAGCGTTTATCCTGCTAAGTCCCTTGAACGGACCTCTAGTACATTAAAGATAAACTCTTGAACTCACAATCTACCTCATCATGGCCCTTGCACCTTATTGTCTGCACTCCACTTTCTCTGTAGCTGTAACTGTAACACTATACTGTGCATTATGTTATTGCTTTTCCCTTATACTACCTCAATGTATTTATGTTTTGAAATGATCTGTATGGATGGCATGCAAAATGAAGTTTTCAGGGTACATATGACAATAATAACCCAATTCCAATTCCAATACCAACATTTCAAAGACAGTCGAATAGGTACATGAATAGGAAAAGTTTAGAGGGATATGGGCCAAATTCAGGGAAATGGGACTTGCCTAGATAGGCATCTTGGTCTGCATGGATGAGTTGGGCCAAAGGGCCAGCTTCCACAATGACTCTATGACTCTATTACTCAAACCATTGAGAATCACAACAGGTGCTAGGTTTGATCTCACAATCAGCTTAATATCACCTGGAAATAATCACTCATGCATTTTACTCTGGGTAAAACTGAAATGGGTTTATGTAGCACTGAAACAGGTTTCTATTGTTCATCATTTAGAAAGGAAGATTAAAAAATACCAGCCATTGTGGTTTATCAGTTTTCAAGTTCTGAAGTGGGCCAGTGATTCAATTTAATGTCAAGGACAGACTTGCCTTAAAGGACATCGCAAATGTGTGCTACAAGGAAAAGAAAATAACAACTGGTATTTTAATGGGTCCATGAACTGGTTGAAGATTACACAGACTATTTTTACCACTAAACAACACTGCTGCTTTAAAATTAGCAAGACAATCTCTAGGATCCGGTACTCGTATAATACAGCACAACAGTTTTCCAGGGATTTAGTTTGCAGAGTCAAGTCCAAAGCCAAGGAGTTTACGTTGAAATTTATTGAAATATTTTTTCAGCTCCAACTGGAGAATTGTGTTTAATGCTGGTCAGTGCACTACAGGGTAGATCTGAATGCCTCGGAGATGGTGCAGGAACTTTACCAGAATGGTCCCAGAGATGAGACACCTGGATCATTTGGGTAGGCTGAGTTTGTTCTTAGAGCACAAAAGGCTGAAAGGTAATGTACTTGAAGTGTTCAAAGTCAATGGGAATAGGGATGGAAGGAGAATCAGAGAACACGGGTTTGGTGCGATTTGCAAAAGAACCAAAGGTAACAGGAAGAGAAAATATTTTTCACACAACAAGTTCATATGAACTGGAATTCATTGTTTCTGCAATTGGGCAGTGTCAAACCATACTTCTGTCAAGCATGGAAAGTGTGCTTACTTATTGAACACACGGGGCATAATGGACTCACAGAATTATGTATGTGACAAGGTAAATCACATTATAAACTCCTACCCCAAGCTTACAAATCACAGAGAGGCTGAACCAACCCACTCTGCCAGAATTATCCAATTAACTTATTGCTTGTCCTTGCCAACATAATTAAAAGGGTGCAACAGATTGAATTGATATCTGAAAAAGGAATTGGAAGAGTATTTGAAGATGACTATTTCATGAGGGGCATAGATAGGGTGAATTCACTCAGTTTTTTTTCCCAGGATTGGGGAATCAAGAACTAGAGGGCTTAGGTTTAAGGTGAGAGGGGAAGGATTTAATCGGAACTTGAGGGGCAACTTTTTTACACAGAGGGCAGTATGTATGTGGAATGAGCTGCCAGAGGAAGTGATTTAGGCAGGTACAATAACAACTTTTCAAATAAATTTGGACAGGTGTATGAATAGGAAAGGCTTAGAAGGTCATGGACCAAACATTGGCAAACAGGACTAGCTTGGATGGGTTATCTTGGTCAGCATGGATCAGGTGGGCCAAAGGGATGAGTCATGATATATGACTCTATAAGGAAAACCAAATGCTGGTTTCCAGGGAAAGATGCAAGAAATGGGGGGCTCTCTGGATTTCTCTGAACAGGGTGGGCAGGACCTTGACTGGCCAACTGGCCTTCTCCCATGTGTAAAAATAGTACGATTCTATAATTCAGCCAATACGCATTTATAAAGACTGGGCCAAATCTGATTAAAATACTTAATTGTATTATTCATGCTGTGTAACTGAATGATTATTTTGAAGTGGACAATTAATAATTAGCTGTGGATTAAGGTTAGGTTATTTCATTATGTATACTACTATGTTGGGGTGACATACAACATTGCTCACATCCAGCAGCACATAGAAACTTTCATTTTCAATACATAAATTGCCAATGACATATATTAGGCAAGAACACTGTTGACTTTATGCTGATGCAGTTTTAAGTACAGCCCCATGCAAATAGCTGTGGCACTACCTGTAGTAAAACATACGGGATTGTCGATCATGACTGCTTTATATTTTTGGCTAATAGGTAAATCTCACCTTTATCCTTTAAGACTTCTCTTGAGATGTTTTTGTCTCAGTTGGCTTGCTTTGGAAAGCCAAGTACAATATTGAACATGTTGTAAATGGAGAGTTTGATCCACTAAAATCAGTTAAACCCAATACTTAAACATAAACTTTGATCAACTTTCCAGTGTTAGGGGAATTTCCCCCAAATTTCTAGCATTCTAGGAGTCCAGAGGAGTCAACAAGGATCTCCAGAGAAACAAAGGACTCCAGATGTTGGAATCTAGATGAAAAATATGAAGATGCTGGAGGAACTCAGCAGGCCTGGCAGCATCCCTGGAAAAAAAAAGGCGATCAATATTTCAGGTCTGGACCCTTCTTCAGGACGGTCCTGACCCACCCGAAACATTGACCGCCTGCTTTTCTCCACAGACACAGCCTAGCCTGCTGAGTTCCTCCAGCAT
>JARFYF010000029.1:36546219-36558407 GCA_030265395.1 Rhina ancylostomus | reverse complement strand
ATGCCTCCACAATATTTTTATCTACGTTTTTTCAGAGCCCTGGGGTGTAGTCCATCTGGTCTAGGTGACCTATCTACTTTCAGACCTTTTCAGTTTCCTAAGCACCTTCCCCTTAGTAATAGTGACTACACTCACTTCTGCTCCCTGACCCTCTCAAATTTCTGGCATGTTGCTGATGGCTTCCACAGTGAAGACTGATGCAAAATACTTATTCAGTTCATGTGCCATTTCTTTGTTCCCCATTATTACCTCTACAACATCATTTTCCAGTAGTCTGATGTCCACTCTTGCTTCTTGATACATCAGAAAAAAGTTTTGGTATCCTCTTTTATATTATTGGAAAGCTTACCTTCATATTTCATCTTTTTTCCCCTTATTGCTGTTTTAGTTGCCTTCTGTTGGTTTTTAAAATGCCTATCATCTCCTCTGATTCTTTTTTTGCTACTAACCTAAAATTGGGGTAATTCACAGTGGCCAATCAACCTGACATCATGTTTTTAAAACATGGGAGAAAACCGGAGCACCCAGAGGAAATCAACACGGTCACGGAAAAAAAACACACAAATTCCATGCAGACATCACCTCATATCAGGATTGAATCCAGGTCCCTGGTGCTGTGAGGAACAGCACTAACTGCAGCTCTATCCTGCCATCACAAGAGAAAGAGATTGGACTGGACTTAAATGTGGGTTTCAAAAGTGAACTTACGCAGTGCCCATACAGACATGGTTATATCTGTCAGTCATCAAGAACAACCACTGCCTGATTAGATATTCACTGTCTTTCACTGCCAACCATGATATTCACTGCCAACTGCTGCTTTCACTGGATATTGTCATCAAAATCAGAAAAATAAAACCCCTATGGCCAGAGAAGAATTGGAAAAGAAATTGTTGGTAGCTGTCAAAATAGTTATTAATTCTCCTGTTTACAACAAATACACCAGGCACTTTTGGTTTAACTCTACAATAAATCGCGGAAAGGCTTAAGGCAGCTTTTAAAAATCACATCAATGTTTAACTCTTGTTCCACATCAAATATTCTGAAGATTTTATATTTGATACTGTAACTGCAAATAAATCTTGTTATGGATATGGTTGGTAATTCGTTTTTGGAATCAGTTTGAAGCAAAGATGAAACCGAATGTAAGTTTTGTATATTGAAATTTGCTGCCATATATCCTGCCAGTAATTAAAATAATCGCACTTCAGTAACCAAGGGACAGATTCAAACTTTAACTCAATGAAAATAAAAGTAGCAGACTAGGCGACCAACTTCCAGAGCACCTGCTTTCTATCCACAATGACCATCCCGAGTTCCCAGTTACATGCCATTTTCACGCCTCTTTCCATTCCCCCACCAACATGTCCGTCCTCGGCCTTCTCCACTGTCAGTGTGAGGCCCAATGCAAACTGGAGGAACAA
Organism: Rhina ancylostomus; assembly: GCA_030265395.1. Taxonomy (NCBI): domain Eukaryota; kingdom Metazoa; phylum Chordata; class Chondrichthyes; order Rhinopristiformes; family Rhinidae; genus Rhina; species Rhina ancylostomus. The sequence continues at coordinate 36,556,983 of JARFYF010000029.1, read as the reverse complement.
CACCTTCCGATAGGTGAGGAAGATGATAATGGGAACCATTAGGGGAGAGGTGAAGGGCAGATAGATCCAGATGGGGATGTTGGGCTGGGATCTGGTGGGAAAAATCTGTGGGTCGTGGGTGGATGGAACCAGAAAAGGAAGGGGATAAAAATGGGTGATGGGGTGGTAGGAAAGGGGTAAAATAAGGGGACCACAGGTGGATCAGAAGGAGAGAAAGGGGGAGCGGGAAAACAGGAGGAGAGGGTTCCCTGAAATCGGAAAATTGAAGATGGGTGATGGGCAGTCGACAACTCAATTGTGTAAACGTTGAATTTTCCTAATTTTCCCACCTCTCCAATTTTCTCTCCTGAAGTTCAATCCCTTTGACCAAGCTTTTGTCCTGTTATCTCTTTTTATGCTTTCTGATCCAGCTCCTGTGAAGCACTTTGGCACATTGTGCAAAGCTGAAGCTGGATTACTGATACAAAATATAGACATGATCAACCAAAGGAATAAAGTTTCAAAAGCCCCAAAGGCTTCAAAAACCCTAAAGTATGTACAGTGTCTTCTTACGATACATAGTCATTTTTATGAAATATTACCCTTATTGGGTGATTTTAATGCAGGTTGTAGATCCTCCGATGGCTATTATATGTAATAAATGCAGTTGACACAGACATCGTGGGCCAAAGGGCATGTTCCTGTGCTGTGTTGTTCTATGTTCTATATTTTCCTACTATATGTTGTCAATACACGAGCTCAAGATTCTCAGTGCCATCCTGAATGCTCCTTCTCTACTTTGAGCGATAATAGGCCCACATTGCCTCAAAAACCTCCTTCTGTACGGTCATTATTTTATTCTTCTGTTACACATATGAATATTAAAATGTGTAAATGGTTATGTTTATACCCTTGGCTATCATCCCCCTATTAGTGTATACCCCCAAAAATAGTGTATCCCCCTATTTTTTCCCTCAAACCCCTGAAAATTATCTCCCTCCAGTATCTATCTAATTACCCCTTAAGGTTATTTTTTTAGTTTGTCGGTATCACCCATCTCCAGATCCTAGCCACTCTCTGAGTTAAAAGATTTTTCCTCATATCCCCCTTGCATCTTTGCTCAAATTTAGTGAATGCATGGAAATAGTTAACTTATGAGATCATTTCCATTGAACTAGGTTCAATACTAATGTAATGACTTCATATTAGGCCTCCTGAAAACCCCAGCAGAGTTGCAGAAGAAACAATGATTGAGTATGGAGACTTGTGGAGGAATTATTCTGCATTCCGTTATTGTTTTACCTTGTATTACCTCAAAGTACCGTGTAATGAGTTGATCTGTATGAACTGTATGCAACACAAGTTTTTTCACTGTACCTCAGTACATGTGACAGTAATAAACCAATTCCAATTCCAATTTGTGTTCCTGGGGCTGGGGATTATAAAACCTGCAATGAGGATTGATTAGTAGACAGTAAACTGAAAGTGGGAATAAAAGGCTAATAACTGATTGCCTTTTCCCTCACACTGCTGTCAGGCTAACTAGTGGACGGTTTCCTTTAACTTCCTCTTTACTTTCTTGCATGACAGGAATGTGTTTGTCACCTTTCAATCCAAAAAGACCAATTTATAACTAAGAAAGATTAAAATCAATGAGTGGGGATTAAAGAGTAATTTGGGGAATGGCAGTATGATATCAGTATATGTATGAGCTCCCCCTATGCATATGTATGAGTTCCCCCGAGTGTGTGTGTGTGTGTGTGTGTCTGTGTGCCTGTGTCTGTGGCCTGTCCGTGTGTTTGTGTGTGTGTGTGTGTGCGCGCGTGTGTTTGTGTGCGTGTGTGTGTGTGTGTGTGTGTGTGTGTGTGTGTGTGTGTGTGTGTGTGTGTGAGATAGAAAGAGAGAGAGAAAAAAACAGACGGAGGGGGTTGGAAAGAATGAGTCCTTCAGCCCTTATAACCTCCCTCTCTAAGCACACCTGCCCTTGTTCCTGGCCTCCTCTCTTCCTCTTCCTGCTCCAACCTCCTCCCATCTTCCTGTAGATCCTAGAGATCCTCTTCCTTCCGTCCTTACACCTTCCTCTCTAGGCACAAATGCCCTTGTTCACAGCCATGCTCCGGCCTCCAGCTCCTGGAACCACATTTGGCCCCAGTCCTCACAGCGCTCTGTCTGCATGCTAGGCTCATTAGCATGGTGCTCCAGTCACACACTTGGTCCCACTTCTGGGCACATTCCATCCATGCATCTCCCTATGTGGGAACTGCCACAGGCCTGTGGGCCTTGCAATGAAGAACATTGCTCTACACAGCTGCAGTGCTTCAGTAACTGCCTGAGATAGTGCAGGAGCTTCCTCATGGTGACGCAGGTAGCCAGAGTTATCACTGAGATAATCCATGGGGAGGGCATGAAATGAACACCTTGACAGTAAGGTTATTAGGTCAACTAAGCAGCTTCCTTTGGGACCTGAGGAAAAATGGAACTGCACTTAAATTGCCTCCATAACCGAGTGGCTGGTCAAACTCTGATAAAGGAATACCATGTAACTGTACGTGGATCCTCACCACTGCTCAAGGGTGGATCATGCATGGTTTAGGAAATGCAGGCTTCTCATTGTAGCCCTCAGAGGAAAGATCTGTGATTTTGGGGGATGGACAAGAGAAGAAAGAGAGACTTCAGAGACATGCTGATCCCTGTTCATGTATGCCCTTTTAAAGAAAAGTTATTTTTGCACAGAATGAGAATTTTCTCGGTCCAGGTGAATTTCTAATCCCTGGCCAAGAACAGCAGGGTCAATTTCAGTACTAACAATGACATCACCAAAGCACCACCAGAGAGTGACAAGCTTAAAAAGGCAGTTCCATTATAGTTCTGGATATTCAAGTTTATAATGAAAATTTAAAAGGATAAGGAGAATGTATAATGTAAAAGCTAAAACTAAATGATCTTCCAGCTTCATTGTAGCCACCAACCATTTGGACCTCTGTCCTTTCTCTGCTGCACCAAGCTTAATTCCTCTGATCCATAACCTTTGAATTGTTCTCTTATTACTGAGTGCATTCCAGGTACCAAATATAATGACATTGAAACTGCTGCAAAAACACATCTTTACGCATGTTTTCACATGAAACGTGAGTCCTCAGCCATCAATTACTCTTCAGGATGTAAAAGTACTATTGATTTTTCACTCTAAGATAAACCATTTTCAAATATTTTTCAGTGGTAATTCAGTTCAATTTCACTGTTCCACTCTGCTCCATCTCAGCAAAATTACACCTGCAATTTCATAACCTAAGATGGGTTATCGCTTAAACTAACATTCATGCTTTTGACATTGGACATTTTGTTAAAACAGGATAGCCTTGAAAAATTGAATGATTAATTTAAAACAAACATTGGTCAAATCTTTTGCAATTGACTTCAAGCTATTTCATTTTACTTAGTGTTTCAGGAGATTGAAGAATACACTATATATTTGACGAAAAGAGGAGCCAGAATCAATTAATGAGCACACATTATTAGTGGAAGCAGCCCACACAAACAAATGCATCAGAGAAAAACATTGTAAAATATTTTTTGTCTTTGGAGGGAAAGATATATGATGATATTTCTCAGGTGTCAATTTCAAATCCTATCTGTCCCAAGGGCACTCTTCAAAGAAGATTAAGAAACTTTCTTGCAGAGTTGACCAATACTTTTTCCCCAAACAGGATTAGAGAAGTCATGTGGCCAATGAATTTATTGTGTTTTATTGGATCTTTCCATGCGCAAAATGGTTGCATCACCTAAGTATAAAAGTAAGCTGCAACTGAAAAGGATTCTGCAAATGCAAAATGCATTTTTGTGAGTGTTAAAAAGATGCTATTTGAAATGCAAGTTTATCCTCTCTTTGCTAAAACTTTCACAATCATCCAAAGTGAGGTTACACATATGATCGCTCCATAGAGTTAAGAATAGGTGGTGATGAGTCAGCGTACCAGAGCAAGATAGGACCTAGTTGAGTGGTGTTGCAACAATAATCTCTCACTCAACATCAGTAAAACTAAAGAACTAATTGTTGACTTCAGGAATTGCGCCAGTTTACATTGGGTGATTGGTGGTGGAGAGGGTCAACAGCTTTAAACTCCTGGGCCCAGCAATCACAATGAAAGTGTGCCAGCATCTTTACTTTCTTAGGAAGTTAAGGAGGCTTGGCACGTCACCAAACACGTGAAAAAAATTTCTACAGATATACTGTTGAAAGTATCCTGACTGGTTGCATCATGGTCTGGTATGGCAATTTGAATGTGCAGGAATTTCAGAGAGTAGTGGACTCAGCCTAATACATCACTGCCACATTTTTTTTCCACCATAGAAAGTATCTACGTGAGGCGCTGCCTCAAGAAGACAACATCTATCATCAAAGGTACCCAGCATCCGGGCCGTGCCATCTTCTCACAGCAACCATCGGGCAGGAGGTACGGAAGCCTAAAGTCCAACACCTTCAGGTTCAAGAACAGTGGCTTCCCTTCAACCATTCGGTTCTTGAACCAACCTGAACAACCCTAATTACTACCTAGTATAGCAACACTATGACCACGTTGCACTACAATGGACTTTTCTTTGTTCTAATTCTCTTCTTTCTTGTATAACTTATGTTTAATTTACTTTTTTTCTGTGAATGTTGTGTCTCTGATGCTATGTATCTGTAAAGCTGCTAGAAGTTTTTCATTGCACCTGTGCATATATGTACTTGTGCATATAACAATAAATTCAACTTTGACTTTGATCAGATATGTGAGCCCCTCCAAAAGTCCACATTCTGCATTCAGATTTATTACAGTTCAGTTCCTTTCATTGTTGTCCTAATACTTTACAAACCCTGAGTTCTCAAAGCTGCTCACTCTGAAGAGGTCCTTGGTTTCTAAAATGTTGTTTGATTCTCCTACCATGATGACAGATATGACACATTTACTGTTGTTAATCTCTACATTTACATACCCCTGGAAGGTTTATCTGCCTGTTTTCATCTTTTTGTGGGTTATTATTTTTTACATTTTCTACCCATCAATTTCTTGGCCACATTATGAACATTCCAAAATCTAATTTTTAGTCAGTATTATAATTGTTTCCTATTACTTTTACTACCTGTGGTTACACTGTGTGCGGCAGCATTCCATTCCAAAGTAATACATGTTCATTATGAATTAGGGATTGTCAGTCTAAATGTTCGCCAATGCTTGTCCAAGTAGTCAAAATGAAAAAAATACACAGAGAAAGAGAGAAAGAGAAAAGGAGAGATGAAGCAAGAGAAGCAAAATAAGAGAAGGAGGGAATGGGACATGGAAGAAGAGAGAGCTGAGGTTACTGGTAGTGGGGAAGTGTGAAGAAGACAGAGAGGGAGAAAAAGTGAGGGAGAAGAAAGACAAAAACAGTCACAGGGAAAGGGACGGTGAGAGAATACAAAGTGGAAAGAAAATGATAGAAGATATGCATAAAAAGAAAAATGCAGGCAATGATGGAACAAGATAGAGTGAGAAGGCGAGGAATACAGAGAACGAAAGGGCACACAGAAACAGATACCTACACTCCCACTTACACGCTATAAGACAGGTACAGAAGAGGAGAATCACCCTCAGAGAAAGAGGTGGAAAGATAGACAGACAGACAGACAGATAGATAGAGAGATAGATAGAGAGATAGATGGAAGACAGACACATGCATATATTCACTCACACACACAAACACACACAGGAGAGAAGATAAGATGCAGACAAGTGAGGCAAAGGTCACAGGAGTTAATGACGTAGAGAAATAGAGCAACAGTGCGATAAAGAGATAACGAGAGAAAGTGTTTGTATGAAAGAGAAGGATGGACTCAGAAGTTTTGTGGGAATGAGAGAGACACAAAGAGGAAAAGACATTCAAAAAGAGGAAGCATGACCTCGGTTGAGATCAGGGTGAGAATGGTGTCAGGAAGAGATAGAGGCAGAAAGGCAAACAAAAGACCGAGATATCTGAGCAATGCCATAACGGAAGTGTGAGCATTCTAAATGGGTGGCTGGTTATTATATTTTGAATTCACAGATTTTGAGATAATGCTGTTTCAGACATTGGCTTTACTACCCATGTTTTCAATGTGACTTTTGTTAGGAAGTGTACTGCTCAGTGTTACCCCAAGGTAAACTAGGTTTATGTAGTGAGTACAATGGCCGTCGTTCCAGCTGATGTCAGCTTCTTATTTGCAATAATGCAACAACAATGTAATTGCAATGATCCACACAGGACTTCATGTGCATTGGCAATCATTTGTTGTAATGTATCCCAAAGATAATAAATGGTGAGGCCAGGGTGTGCTGATGACAGGAGGATTGATACTGAGAGCAATCCAGTTTTTATTGTCCTCTGGTTCTGGGTATCTTCAAGGGATTTTAAATTGTATTTAAATATATATTTTGTTTAGTTCAGCAGTTCTTTTCAGTCTTTCAAAGAGATAAAAGCCCTGTGTCCATACATAGGTTATCAGTAAAGCTGCCAAGAAATTCACACCTGATCAGTAGTACTAAGCCTGCTATATAGAAACATCACAAGTTGTGCTCTGTCTTTAGAACACATTCCAGTGCTCTCAAGGACAGGTCTGTGTGTGCCACCTTTTCCTGCATGTCACCTTCTTACAGTAGCTCCAGTATGATAGTGCTGGGATTAAAAACAAAGTGCTTGGAGAGTTATAAGTATATGTACATTTCATGTCCAACCAATTAATTTTGTGCTGTGTTATTTTGAGAAAATTGATCATTCGTCTGCCATAATGGTGCATTCATATATTCTGCTTATAAATTCCAGGAAGTACAAATTTTCTGATATTGTTGGCCGACATTACTGACAGATGGGAAAACCCTCTCAGTTACTAGAGTTAACACTAAAATTTGTGTCTTTAGCAGCCAATTATCCAACCAAGCACATCATTTCTCAGTGTGATCTTTAATCCCAAAAGTGCTCTTGGCTGTCCCTTGTAGACAAATGTTTTAAGTAATTAAGCAATATTTTTCAGATGCAGCATTAATGCATTTTGAACAAATGTACTTCAATTAAAAATGGACAAAGAAATATCAAGGCATTTAGACACCAATAAGAAAAAAATTGATACTTAAGAAGAAGCTAATATCAACAAATATATTCAATTGAAATGCAAAAGCTTAGCATGTATGATGAGTAGACTACTCAGTTATACTCCTGAGGAAGTCCAATGCTGGAATTCAATTGCAAGATGTCCTACTTGTTCAAAGTATAAGGGGCAAAAATGCTCTTCCACTCTGTTTATAAAATGCACCATGTAATAGACTAGTTAGATTCGTTTAGTTAGCTGTTATATCCACTAGGATGCAATGAAAGTCCTTGCTCAAGTGAAGCTCCCAAAGTAAGCAGTATACATAATAATAATCAATGCAACAGTAAATACAGCGATGAGTGTAAAACAACAGAATGGTGCAAAGGCAGTAGTGCAGTCTGAAGGAGTGCAAGAAGAAATGCTAAAGTGACAATAATGGAATAACTGAGAGAGGTAGAATTAGGAGTCTGAGAATGTGGCAGCACTGCCAGGAAAAGGGTGTGAACGAGGTGATTGAGTCAGAAGTCTGATAAGAGTGGGGAAGAAACTGTTCTTGAGTCTTGTTGTCCGGACTTTTAAGCTCCCAGCAGGTAGAAGAGAGAAAAGGGAATGGCCAGGGTGGCAGGCATCCTCGATGATACTGTTAGCCTTCCCGATGCAACGCACCATGAAGATGGACAAGGTGGAAGGTTGTGATGAGCTCGTGATGGACTGGGGTGGAAAAGGAAGAGAAGATGAGGAGTTTACCACCCTCTGCAGGTTCTGATGGTCCAGAGCAGAGCAGATGACATGCACGTGCACGTTGAACTCCAATTCTCAAATTAAGTTGCATTAGAGTCAATGTGACCAAATCCCAGAAGCAGAATTGATGTGCATTTGCACTGCACTGCCGTGTAGATGTACATCGAATGGAGAATGAATCATTCCCTTCATGTGTCAACCATTTAACACTGCTAATTAATCCAATTTGCTGGCTGTGGAAACATAGCTAGAAATGTGAATCTTGTTGAGATTATTATACAAAATTAACAACTGTGATGACTATTGGACTGTCTCCCTGCTGTCTGGCACAGGGAAAATAATCACCAGGGTCCTCCTCAACATCTCCTCCCAAGGCAGAAGAACTGCAAAGTGTTCAGGATTCCATTAATCTGGAGGCACAGTTGATTTACCATGCAGCAATTCCAAAGGAAATACAAGGAGCAGCAGTACACATGGCCTTCTGTGACCTCTGTAAAATGTCAATCAGGGGGACCTTGGAACATCCTTCACAACAGATCCACTTCAATGCTGGTATTAAGCATTAGCCTAACACTCTCCTCAATTTTTCTCATCTCACCTCCAACTAGCTTCCCACTAGAGAGGATCTAGACTGCAGGATAATTGGGCAACTTCCCATCACCTCTGTCCAGAACCAAGCTCAGCCTATCCTCAGTAGTCAAGATGCAGTATGCAGATACCCCTTGCACATGCACAAGTTTGGAAGCTGATCTCCAAATGGTTTTTGACTCAGTGGAGGATACAAGAGGATGGGCTTTAGACTCAACATCTAGAGTCATGGAGAGATACAGCATGGAAACAGGCCCTTCAGTCCATCGGGTCTGCAACAAGCATCAACCACTGTACTAATCCTACATAAATCCCAATTTTATTCTCCTCATCTCTTCCTTTTCCACCCAAAACCCCAATTCTACCACTTACCTACACACTAGGGGCAATTTACAGTGGCAAATTAACCTACCAACCCACTTGTTTTTGGGGTGTGCAAGCAAACTGAAGGACCCAAACAAAATCCATGCATTCACAGGGAGAACGAGCAAACTCCACACAGACAGTACCCAGGGTCAGGACTGAACCTGGCACTGTGAGGCAGCAACTCTACTATCTGCACCAAAGTACCACTCTGCTGCTCCCTTTGCAAAGCATAGGTCCCCTGCAGTTGCCCTCTGACAATAAACGTCCATGGCTAGACCTGGAAAATGTGAACCACTTCCCATATTTTTGAACCACCTCCCATTGACAAATTCACCTTCACCGAGTCATTGCTCCTCTGAGGGAAAGGGCGCCTGAAGACATACTATACGGTAGTGTAGCGGTGAGTATAACACTTTACAGCACCAGAGACCCGGGTTCAATTCTGACTGCTGTCTGTAAGGAGTTTGCAATGTAAGAAAACCAATGTCAGAGTCCTCTTCTATGCCAACATCTCAAGCATTTGTAGCACTAATTACACCCAGTCAGCTTCTTTGGGTATGCCATGTCATCCACATGCCTGACACCAGATTCCCAAAGCAGCTACTTTATTCCAAGCACTATTTTTAAGGGGGAGGGGGATGGAGAGCAGCCAAAAGTTGTGGTACACATTGGTACCAGCAACATAGATAGGAAAAGGGATGAGGTCCTGAAGAGGGAATATAGGCCATTAGGAAGGAAGCTAAAAAAGCAGGACCTCAAGGGTGGTAATCTCTGGATTGTTTCCTATGTCACGCGCCCAGTGAGGGTAAGAATAGTAAGACATGGCAGACGAATGCTTGGCTGAACAGTTGGTGCAGAGGGCAGGGTTTCAGATTTGTGGATCACTGGGATCTTTTCTTGGGAAGGTACGACCTGTACAAAAGGGATGGGTTACACCTGAACTCGCGACAGATCAATGTGCTTGCAGGCAGGTTTGCTTGAAATGTTGGGGAGGGTTTAAACTAGGTTGGCAGGGGGCTGGAAACCAGAGTGTTAGGTCAGATGATGAGGCATTTGGTGTAAAGGTAGATGCATTATGCGGGGAGATTGTGAGGAAGGATAGGCAGTGGATAGGTCATAAACGCACTCAGTTGAATGAGTCGAAAGGTCTTTATTTTAATGTGAGAAGTATTAAGAATAAGGGTGATGGATCAGAGCATGGATCAGTATGTGGAATTACGATGTTGTGGTCATTACAGCAATTTTGCTGTCGGATGGGCAGGATTGGCTGCTTAATGTTCTCCTTCCTGTACTCTAATTCACCATTATTTGAGATACAGCCTACTACAGTGGTATCATCAGCAAACTTGTAGATGAACCATAGTTGACAATAGAGGTGAAATATTTAGTCAAAAGGAAGAAGGAAGAATACGTAAACTTTTGGAAGCAAAACTCAGGCAGGGCTCTTGAGAATTGTAAGGCAGCTAGGAAGGAGCTTAAGAAGGGGACAAGAGAAAGCCTTGGTGAGTAGAATTAAGGAAAACCCCAAGGTGTTCTACATGTATGTGAGGAACTGGAGGATGACTAAATTGAGGGTAGGACCGCTCAGGGATAAAAGGGGAAGCATGTGCCTGGAGGCAGAGGAGGTAGGGGAGGTCCTTAATGAAATACTTTGCTTCAGTATTCACTCAGGAGAGGGACTTTGACGAATGTGAGGTCAGTGTGGAACAGGCTAATGTGCTGGAGCATGTTGAGGTTAAAAAAGAGGTAGTGTTGGAGCTCCTGGAAAACATTAGGATAGATAACTCCCCTGGACTGGACGGGATATATCCCAGGTTGCTATGGGAGGTGAGAGAAGAGATTGCTGAGACGTTAATGATGATATTTACATTCTCCTTGGCCACAAGAGTGGTACCAGAGGATTGGAAGATGGCAAGTGTTATTCCTTTGTTCAAGAAAGGTAATAGTCCTGGGAATTATAGACCAGTCAGTTTTACAATAGCAGTGAACAAGCTATTGGAGTCGAT
>JARFYF010000029.1:36498871-36511113 GCA_030265395.1 Rhina ancylostomus | reverse complement strand
ATTTTAAATTCCTCCATATGCTTATTTAGTAATCTCTTGAATTTGACCAATGTACTTGCCCCCACCACTGCGCCAGGCAGCACATTCCATGCCCCAACCACTCTGTGTAAAAAAAAATTCCTCTAATATCTTCCTTGAACTTCCCACCCATTACTTTTAAAGCCATGCCCTCTTGTATTGGTGATGAAGCAATAATTTTTAATTATACTGATTTCTTGCAATTCAATTGTCTAACACATCTTCAAAATTCCAAAATAATGATCAAAAGAAAAGTGACAATTTGAATGTTGGGGGAAAAAAGGGTACTCAGATTCTTTGTCCTCTAAAATTCTTCTTGATGCATTTTACAAAACTTTCCATTCTGCAAGAAAACTACTTCCCAGGGCAGCCTCATTAACAAGCAAGCACATAAACAGAGGCAATTATGAATTCCTGTGACTACCGCAACAAGACTTCCTTTCCAGCCATTCTTTTGCCACTAATAAAATTACACAGAGTCATTCACAGGAGATGAATCAGTGTAATGTACTTTACTGTAAAATAAATGCACTTGGCGAGGGAAGTGGGAATAGACTTCAGCAAAGTGTTAGCCCCCAGGAAACCTAAGATCAGCCTGTCAATAAATCTTTTCTTATCTGTGTTTTGCTGGTACTGAGAACGCCGTGTTAATTTGTTTCCATTCTCCTCTCTAAACGTAGAAGTGCATACTAATCCCCAAATAGCAAGCAATGCAGCAAAATCAAGAGAATAACATTATTTTCCCAAATGTATCTGAAATAACACACCCCTATCCTTAAATAATTGTTTCCTCACAATGACTTTCTGCTATAAAGATTTTGCCTTCCCTTTCAAGCAATCAACTTCAGTTTTCAATTTATACATCATTACTATGAATGCATTCAGACAATGCTGCTTGATTACTTTAGGTTTTTTTTCTGTATTTGTTTAAGGATAGTTCCTTCCTGTGCTTCTGTAATGGATTTCTTAGTCACTTCTCAGTTGCACTTTAGACATCAGTACAGACATCCACCAGGGAAGTGACTCAATGGTCAGTTATTTATTACTGCCCACCAGTAAAAGTATGCAACTTGCCAAACTGAATTGTTTTGCTGCAAAAATAGAACAGCTTCTTCCCTTCCACTATCAGATTTCTGAACGATCCATGAACATTACCTTGTTATTCCTTTTCTTTGCACAATTTATTTATTTAGTAATTTATTATAATTTTAAGCCTTTGCACTGTACTGCTGCTGCAAAACAACAAATTTCATGACATAAGTCAGTGATAATAAACTTGATTCTGATTCTGAAAAGAGCTTGCTGTTATTAGTGTTAATTGAAGAATTAAGAAAAGTCATAAGTTGCTGAGTGACTTGAAATGCCCTGCTGTTGGCATCACATAGTCAGAAAGTCACCCTGAATTGTCCTGTGGGCTTTGTGGTTGCTGCTTTTGTGCATTAATTGCCAATTAATTTGTTTTTGCTGTACAGGGTATATTGCCAATTGCATAAACTGGGAGAATTATTTAAAGAACTTGGTTGTGAAACTTCATAAACTGAAAGAACCAAACTTTCTAGAGTTTGGAAGAGTATATGTTGATCTCATTGAGACACTAAGACTCTGAGGGGGATTGACAGGATAGATACCACAAAGCTGTTTCTTTTGGCCAGCATTGTCTCAGGACGAGGGGCCAGTTTGGGCTGAGATGGAATGGTATAGCATAGGTAAGATTGGGCACCCTGATTGCTCAACATATCTCGAGAAGAAATGAAAGCAGAAAATGGTGGAAACATTCTGCAAATGCTTCCTGACTACCGAATAAGAAATAATGTTTCAGATCAAAAACCATTTGGTAGAACTTGAAAAGGTAGGGAAAAACAAGATAGTGTAACTCTGTGGTGAGGATGGAGGAAGGTTGGTTAGGACAGAGGGAATATCTGCTAGCGTGTGCCCAGGGGTGCCGTGGGAATAAGCTGTTGATGAGGTTATCTGGTTGACATAGCTCTGGAGGCCTGGGTGGAGAGGAAAGTAAAATCCCTGTTGATGAGAGAATATGAAGCTCTGTAAAGAAACAGTGGGAGTAGGCAGCAATCAAGGTCAGCATAAGGTCCCACGACCAAGGACTTGGACACAGTTCTGAGAAAGTTTAATAACCTCACATGCATGGTTAAGTTCACCGCAAACATTATCAAATCTCATCACCCAATACACCACTATGCCTCATGCAGTGAGCCAAGCAATAGATTCCCATTACCCATCAATCAGGGCTGAAGCATTCATTTGCCCCACTGCTAATCCACACACTTACTGCTGCTTCAAGCCCCATACCCACATCTCACCATGTCCATGCACTGCTAGTTAACCAAGCATGGCATGAACACATTGTGCAGCACTCACACACACTTCTAGAATCAATACCATCAACTGCAAACTAGCAGGGTACAAGTGTGGCTTCAACAGCTCCCAACCCTGGAGGACTGAGTGCAAATGGAGCAGGAAATGTGGACCCATAACTGAATGCTCATATCTAATTCTCGTCCAGGTGACTTCACATTCTCTTCTGATTTAGAAGCCGCAGAAGTGTAAGCATACATCTCTTAAGTGCCCCCTACTCTCCAAATCCTCTCCATGTAATCAGATCCTTCTCTACCTTTTTCTCCTCAGAAAACCATCAGGATGCTACACACTCAAGTGAGGGATTAAATGGGAAAGCAACTCGCACTGCATTATGCGCCATTAAATTGATATCCATACTGTGAAACAGAAGCCCAATTTCATAGACAGACACCAGCAACAAAGGTGAAATGGAGTGTTATATTTCTATAAAACATGACAGCCTAGAAAGGCATCTACACCATTTCTCCTACATTAAATCACTTAGCAACCTTGCTAAAGAGTTTTCAAAAGGATTTTTTTTTAAAAGGTGACATTTGTTAGTGCTATTTCCAAATCAATGCTGGTAGCTTCCCTCTTGTAACAGAAGTCTGGTTCAAGAATGGTGAGTATAAGGGGTAACATTTCACATGCCATTATCATTTTTCCTCATGGCTCTGACCTCAGGAAGGAACTCTTAGAGTCACATCACAATACTCTGGGCACTCTTTCAGTTTTGGGAAGCTTTGGTACAATGATGGGAGGGAGGTGACCAAGAACTTTCAGAGGAGGGTAGGGGACTGTATAAATGCTTTTGAAGGAGAGTAAGCAGAAGACAACTGCATAACACAAAGGGGTGTAGAATCGGAATCCAGATTATTGTCACTGATTTATATGAAGTAAAAATTGTTTTGTGGCAGCAGTACAGTGCAAAGACATATAAATTACAAAATAAATAAATAGTGCAAAAGAAAAAGGAATAACGAGGTAGTGTTCATGGATCATTCAGAAATCTGATGGCGGAGGGAAGGAGGCTGTTCCTAAATCTTTGAAATCACAGAAAGATGAAGCCCTTCAGCCCACCGTCTACGCCAATCATCAACCACCCATCTACACTAATACTATATTAATCCCATTTTTTATTCTTCCCATGTTCTCATCGGCTCCTCCAGAACTATCTGAAAGGGTCTGAGTGCCCCTGATGAATACGTGTATTTTTAGGAGCCCTGCAAAGCAACAAAGTGCCCCTTCAAGTTATGAATATACAAAGCACATTTACCAAAAAGATTTTCCACTTCACAGGTGTAGCTTATCTGGACTTCAGCAATGCAGCACTGCACAGCATGTTGTTTTGCGGTGCAGATGTTGCATAAAGCATCTGTCAGCTGCGACAATCTGCAAGGATCCTAAGGCAAGGTTTCTGACAATGACCATGACTTCCAGTGTGGAAGCAACACGGGCACTTGTGTTTGTTTGCTAGTGCAACAAACTATCCATCCTTATAAACAACTGCTGTTAATTTACTCAGAAACAAGCACATATAAATAAAGTTTTTGTCAGCAAAGCACCCTTTTTATGGGTATTGAACAGATAAATTCTAAGCAGCCTGTGAAACAAATCACAGGTGAAATGTATTACATAGGACAGTTAAGCAGAGAATAAATCTATCTTCATGGCTAGTTGATTTGGCAGGTGGTGCAGCTGCCTCACAGCACCAGTGACAAAGGTTTGAACCCAACCTCTGGTGTTGTCTGTGTGGAATTTGCACGCTCTCCCTGTAACTTTGTGGGTTTCCCACAGGTGCGTCTGCTGTATTCACAAAGATGTACTGGTTGTTGGGTTAATTGGCTATTTCATTTACCCTTAATATCAGAAAGGTGCTCTTTGCACAGGTTGGAGAGATTAAGTTATAGGGAAATAAGTAGGGGAATGGGATTGATCTGAGATCCTCTATAAGCTTGATGGGCCAAGTAGTTTCCTTATGTATTATAAGAGAACACTAGATATGAGGTGCCTTCTGCATAAAATTTCTTTGCGGTGTTATTGTTGTTTAAAATATTTTGTGCTCTTTACAGCTGGTACCTGTTTAATATTCAAACTATTAACTGTTATTAATCTTGATAACTACATCATAGCCCTTTCCACATTGACATTCCATTTTAATCTTCATCTATCCCAGCTCTTCCTTTGTAGGGATGCCTGAACAACCAAGGCTATGAATTTCCCATGAACTGTATTTCATATTTGGCCAAAGCACAAAATACTTCAATGAAATGAGATTGCAGCACATTTAAATTCTGTTCCACAGAAGTAGTGCAAATAACTGTGAGGCATGCCATTAAACAGTTTTAACAAATAAAGCTAAAACTTGGCGCTTTGAATTCTGATAAGGTTCACACTTGAGCTTTGTGGTTTTCTTCCCAACATTCCATTCTGGGGTTTCTGGCAAATCTCACATTTTTAATGGCTGCTAAACCACAAAGTTGCTTGTTTCACATTCTGTTTAATGGAAACTTCATACGATTGTTTTGGTTCCAGTGATTGGTGAAGTGTACACTTCGCAAAGAATTCTAATCTTTGGCAAGAATAAAGGTTGTTACAGAGAAATAAATCGTGGGTTTTCCTGTCAAAGTTGTCAATCGTGGTCAAGAACTGGTGGAATTTCGTGTGCCTTTCGCACGTGCATATTTTTAACCTGTCTTGAACAATCTGTCATATTCAGAAAAGTATTAGCATGCACATTGACCAAACGTGCCCGGACCTTGAGGATCATTGTGAGTGATTGGCTATAATTTCTTGTGCACATTTCTGAGGTTAAGGCAGACAGGATCCAAGGCAAGCTGACTAATTGGATCCAAAGCTGGCTTGGTGAGAGGAGGCAGAGGGTAGTGGTGCAAGGATTGTAAGTTCATGGCCAGTGGTATGCCATACAGATCAGTTCTGGGAACCTTGTTGTTTGTAACATAATTAATAACTTGGATGTGACTGTAGGAGATATGATTTATAAGTTTGCAGCTGACACAAAAGTTAGTGGTGTTGTGGATAGCAAGGAAGATTGTCTAAGGCTACAGCAGAATATAGATCAGATGGAAAGATAGATGGAATTTAATCCCAACAGCGTCAGGTCAGGGTGATACATTTTGGGAAGCCAAGTAGAGGTAGGACATATACAGAAAATGATACATTGGGTTCAAGCCCATAGTTCGCTGAAAGTGGCAACACAGGTAGATAGAGTGGTAAAGAAGGCATATGGAATGCTTGCCTTCATAGGTCAGGGCATAGATTATAAAAGTTGGTACTTTATGCAGCAATTTTTCCTACACTGGTTAGATTGCACTTGGAGTATTGTTCACATTTCTGGTCACCACATGAGGACAGAGATAAGGAGAAACTGCTTTTCCCAGAGAGTAGTGAGTCTGTGGAAACCTCTGCCCAGGGAAGCAGTAGAGGCTACCTCATTAAATATATTTAAGACACAGTTAGATAGTTTTGCATAGTAGGGGATTAGGGGTTATGGGGAAAAGGTTGAATTTCCCAGTAGTCCAAGGAATCAATAATACACCACATCACCTGACTGATATCTAGAATTGTATAGACACTGCAAGGAATATTTTCTCCATCAATGTTCAAGTGCTCTCCAACCTTTCACAAAGGATCATGATGGTGAGAAATAATGATTTGTTGTGAATGCAGAGACCCAAATGGCAACAATCTGAGAAGATCTGTGCTGTCACTGCTGCACTCAGACTTTGGATAACTTCCACTTGTGATGCAATGGAAGCTGAGACATTGGCCATCAGATACTGGGTGATGGAGGAAGTTGGCCACTTCTTCCCTGCTGGAAAGCAATGGCTCCAGGCACCATGCACAAGGTTGGAGCTGCACCAGCCAATGCTCCTTGACACACCCAGCCTTCAAACAGATCTGTCAATTCCGTTCTACGTGGCCATGAGTCTTTATCTGTGCTCACCTGATGACTCTATTGACCTCTGAGGAGTTAGCAGGTGGGCCAGCCTTTCACTTTTCCCTGCCTACCAGGAACTTGTGCCTAATGATTCACTACACGCAGATCCCACCTCTAAGCTGACCACTAGAGTATGCAAGGTATCCCAGTTGACCCCTATAATAGGCAAAGTATCAGGTTCTGTGTGGTGACCGTGAATGTTAGATTGAGTGATGTGGTCCTTTCACCTTCCCGCTCCTGCTCGGTCATCATTGCCTGGTTAACAGGGAGGCTTCTGAAAAGAGGACATCAGAAGGATAGGATCATGGTGAGCAGCAAATGCTGGTGAGGCCCACACTTGTAGCAGAGGAACTCACAAACCAGAGGAGCTATGGGAATGAGGAGAAAAAGAATTGGGCAAGATCATCTCTTGCCTCTGGGCTACTTCAGCCAAAGACTCAATGTCAACCACTCCATTAACAGCCAGCATTCTGTCCTTGGGGTGAAGAGGTAGAGAATGCCTTTGGAACCACATTTCTCCTTTGTGTGTTTGATGGTGTTGTTGATAATTGACTGCCATCTTCTTTCTGATGGAGGACAGAGAAGACTGTGTTGTGCCTACAATGAATGATTCACTTGCAAAGTGTGGCTGTGAGATTTCTCTGGGCTATTTAAACATGAGGTTCCTCCCCACCCCTGAGTTATAGAGATATCTGTTCAGTGAGTGTTGCCCTTGGATAACGAAGGAAAGTTAGAGAGGCTAGCAATGCTGTTGGAGGAAGATGGAGTTTGATAAGTATTCATTGACCAACGCAATGGGTGTGAAAGCATTAAACTTTACAGTACTGGCCATGTGTTCCTGGACCTTCATTCTTTCTGTGTTGAAGCAATTCTGATGGTTAATAATTGGATTGCACCTGTGTTTAGTGAGCTGAACACAACTGCATTTAACATCAATGCCCAATTGGGTTACCTGTAAATAAATAATAAAATTGTCAAAATCTAGTTTAGAACAGTATTTGTGTGATTTGCATCCCAAAACAGATGCTAAAATGGAGCCTGCATAATCCATTTTCACACATCTCCTGACTCAAGTTTCAGATAAGAACATCAACCCTTAAAGACACAGTCTCTACAGCAGCCACACAACAATAATACATTTATGTTACTTTGAAGAAGGCAAACTGCAAGAGAGAAGGAGGGAGGTCCTACAAACAGTCAAAACATCATGCAAGTCCTGGTCTCCATGGTTATTAACTGAGGCAATAAAGAATGCAGTTACCGCTGGTTGACCACTGAAAACATAGTAACGAGATGGACCTCCAATTTTATGCGAGTCCTTTACATATAAAACAGGTGAGGATTAATTATGTGCAATAACACAGCACCAGATACCCAGTTTCCTCTCCAGCTCATTGTATGCAGGAATTAAATATCTAATCTTGATGCATTTTATATACTTAAGGCAGGTAACCTCTTCTGTTTTGTTAGTATCTAAATATTTTGCTTTCCCATATTAATTACACATATGAAAGAGTGAGCTGTTTGCATATTGAAGGACAGCAATGGCATTTAACCCAACATGCCCAACTGATCCACAGTGTATGCAACACCTATATAGAGACAAATAGAGCAACATTTGAAATACTATTCATTGAAATATGTTTATATTTTTGGTATTCCTTATGTACTGAAAAATATGACACCATCATAATATCATAGAATACTGCATGGTTATGACATATTGCAGCCAGAATTAGAAACTACTTATACCATGCAGACAGCTGTTTGCGTGCCTGTTAAGGTCATAGTTGGTTCAAATCTTTTTATAGCATGGTTCCTCCAGCCAAGTTCAGAAGATCTCCTCAACTTTCAAATCATATTTACATCAGGTCACCATGACAACATTTTCCTCGACCTAATTTTTTTGTAGTTGACAGCTAGCAACAACCTCCGCCCCCCCCCCCCAACAACCTCCTGACCCCGCCACCTCTCCAGTCCCTACCATCATATTGCCACAGAACTCCAACAAATGCAGAGAATAATGGAGCACACACCTGTGGTCATCCCTTTAATAAAGCTCCATTTCATGAATGTCCAAGTAGTCTTTGGCCACAGGAACAAAAACATGCACATCAATGCTCAGTCATTGATAGAAACCATCATTCCTTCTTCCCAGAGCAGTCAACTGTGCCACCATCATTTGGAAGGCAAAGAAGATTCCAGTGATGCCTTTGGGGTGACCAAGGACATTGTACTGTTGCATCACCTACAGACGAGTGAGATAAATTTTCAATGGGGGTATTGCAGTAGAAGTTTGGAATTCTCTTTCAAAGTGGGACAGTAACACAGCTAATTGAGCTGCTGCTTCACAGCTCCAGCAACCCAGATTCAATCCTGACCTCCACTGTCGGTATGGAATTTGCATATTCTCCCTTTGACCATATGGATTTCTTCTGGGTTCTCCAGTTTCCTTCCATATCTCAAAGATGTGTGGGTTGGTGGGATAATTGATCACTGTAAGTTGCTCCTAGTGTGTCAGTAAGTGGTAGAATCTAGAAAAGTGAGGGGGGGGCGCTAATGGGATGGTGGGAAGAATAAGATATTCTTTATTGGTCACATGTACATCGAAACACACAGTGAAATATATCTTTTGCGTCGAGTGTTCTGGGGTCAGCCCACAAGTGTCGCCACGCTTCCTGCACCAACATCGCATGCTCATAACTTCCTAACCCATATGTCTTTGGAATGTGGGAGGAAACCAGAGCACCCAGAGGACGCCCATGCAGACATGGGAAGAACGGACCAGCTCCTTACAGACAGCAGCCGGAATTGAACCCAGGTCGCTGGCACTGTAGTAGTGTTGTGCTAACCACTGTACCACTGTGCCTGCCCTATAAAATTGGTTAAGATAGGATTACAGTCCATCCCCAGGTTAAAAACACACAAATTATGGCACCCCTATATATGAACAAGTTTCTATAATATTAAATTCAAATATCTGACATATGTATACACCTTCATTCCTATGAATGGCAAAACTAGTTTCCTCTCTCTCCCCACTTAGTCATTGTTCTTCCTTATCAGTCTTAGGTGCTTTTGATACCATTCATTACAATTTTGTGGAGATATGGTTACCATATCGAGTGATGCTTGAGTATTTTCCAACTTCAGACAAAATACACTTATGACTCTGTATAAATGGAACTCATTCCTTACCGAGGGACAGCCTTTTCCTCATTATACTCTGGTGTTGGACAATACAGAGTTTAACAGTAATACTCAAAGATGTGCTGATTTCTCATCACTTGTCTAAGTGAATCCATCCAAATACCCTGTAGCGGGTCAGGCCAGTGTCCCCATTCATTTGAATGGAGAGGCATGGCTTTGCAGGACGAAGATAACTATATAGCAATTTACACTGTCATTGAGTTAAAAGGTTTAAATGTTTTTAAGTGTTGTTCAGTAGTTTAGTTCTTCATTTTGTTAATTAAAAATATGGTCTAATTGATTTATTAAAATTGGTGAATTTTCTGAAACATTCAAAGTTTTTAGTAGGCTTGACCGGGATTTAGAGCTATCTGTGTGGTTTAGCAAATGAGCTCGTGTTGAGAGGCAGAGTAAGCTGCCTCCGTCGTAGCAGAAAGTTGAAAAGGTGCACCATCTGACTGTGAGTGGGCAACATAGCAGGTGAAGTTCAGCCCATGAAGATTAAAGAAGCACACACCGTAATATGTTCCTAAAGGTCAGAGATTAGGAGCTGTAGATGAACAAAATGAATTTGGGTGTCTATACATAAATCACTGCAGGAAGTACACAGGGAAACACATCATTAAAATCTTTCCTCACTTTCTCCTTGCCCTCCGCCTCCCACTCCCCCTTCCTCCCCTTTACCAACATTTTTCAAGCCAAATATTATCATGATCATAAAATCAGGTGTGTAGCTGTTGTATACACTTTCTAAGCATTCTCTAATTTAGAAACAGATACATTGGCATGGAACACAACATGGACATTTTGGTAACTTGGATCATTAGGTCACGCTGGTGGGAAAATTACAAGTGAGAGCTGCTAACAACAGACAATTCCTTTGCACCTCCAAGGTCATTCCATCAATTGTCCAACCAAGCATCGTATCTGTTCTTGCAGATATCTGGTCAATCCTATCTGAGTAGGATCCTGACTTCCAGTGTGAAAGCAATACAAAATGGTAATTGGTTTAGTAACTTTGTTTTGTATGCCATCCATAATACATTGAGGGAATACAAGGGAAAACTATACCAGAATGTAGAATATAGTGTTACAGTTACAGAGGAAGTGCAGTACAGGCAGACAATAAGGTGCAAGGTCATGACAAGGTAGATTGTGAGGTCAACAGTCTACCTTTTTGTACAAGAGGCACTTATGTTCTTTGCTGGAGCTGCAACACCTCCACTGTTATTAACAACTGGAGTCATTTCATTCAGAAATATGCACATATTTGGCTTACAATGTGCTGATGAAATTTTTGTCCGTGCAATGCCTGCTCGTGGGGTATTGCACAGATGTAGGGCAGCACAGTGGCGCAGCTAGTAGAGTCACTGCCACACTGTGCCAGAGACCTGGGTTCAATCCTGACTTTAGGTGGTGCCTGTGTGGAGTTTGTGACTGTGTGGGTTTCCTCCCAAATCCCAAAGACCTGAGAGTTGGAAGGTTAATTGGCATGGTAAGTTGATTCTAGTATGTAGATGTGGTAGAATCTAGGAGGGAGTTGATGAGGAGTATTAAAAAAAGAATTTGAAGTTCTTGATGGTCAGTGAGCCAGGGAGTCTGTTTTCATGCTGTATCTCTATGATTCTACAATATCATGCAAAGCACTTAAATCATGTGAAATATGTGACATCATGATTAAGCAGAGAGTAATATATAGTAAACATAACATATAGCTTTTAGAACCAATAGGTGTGTAAGATAAGGTAAGATATCTTTATTAGTCACATGTACATCAAAACACACAGTGAAATGCACCTTTTCCATAGAATGTCCTGGGGGCAGCCCGCAAGTGTTGCCACACTTCCGGTGCCAACATAGCATGCCCACAACTTCCTAACCCTTACGTCTTTGGAACGTGGGAGTAAACCGGAGCACCCAGAGGAAACCCACACAGACAGAGGGAGAACGTACAAACTCCTTACAGACAGTGGCCGAAATTGAACCCGGGTTGCTGGCACTGTAATAGCGTTATGTTAACCGCTACACTACCGTGCCTGCTTTCATTACCGGTGACAATTCAGTAGGGGCCTGATACTTCAACCCAGCCATTTTCTGGGCTAGTTGATTTGGAAGGTGGCACGATGTTGCAGCGGGTAGTGTTCCTATGTAGCAGCTCTCACAGCCTGGCCTCAGATGTTGACTGTGTGGAGTTTGCACTTTCTCCCTGTGACTGCATGGATTTCTGCATGGGACTGCATGAGAGATTGTTGTCCTCGAGGCAGGAGCTGGATCATTGTTGCTGCTTACCATATCTTGACCAATGACAGGAGAATAACTGCTCTTGAAATGATGGATAGCTAATAAACCATATTTCTTTCTTTTATATAGATGATTACAACATGACCAACAAGACCCAAGATGTGCAAAATTCACAGTAAGTGATGTGTTATGCTACATAAAATGATAGTTCTACAACTTCAATCAGATATTACTGCATCAGGAAATTTTGACGCTATTTCAGACAGAGGATTTTTGATTCCCAGCCTGTGTTAGATTTCATATTTACAACTAAAATCGATGGTGATGGGATAGCTGCCATTTAGAGCGTTATTTATTGTAAAGTGAGAATGTTGCCTGTTAATGAGATGAGCAATGGAAGAGTGTCATTCTAGAAGCTTGCTGCTCAGTAAAACAGCTGAAGCATTCTATGACACTATAACACTTTGGTGTTGGA
>JARFYF010000029.1:36251793-36263331 GCA_030265395.1 Rhina ancylostomus | reverse complement strand
CATAGCTTTAAAGTGAGAAGGGGAAAGTTTGAAGGTGGTGTGCAGGTCAAGTTTTTTTTCACACAGAAAGTGATAGGTGCCTGAAACTAGTTGCCAAGGGTGGTGGTGGAAGTAGATAGGAGGCTTTTAGTTGGGACATGAATATGCAGGGTTTGGAGCTGATATGGATCATGTGCATAGAAAAGGGATTAGTTTAATTCGGCATCATGTTTGACACAGACATTGTGGGCTGTTCCTGTGCTGTCCTGTTCTGTGTTCTATGTTATCCACCTCAGAGACCATGCAAGGGCTCAGCATACTACTTTAAGTCTGATTTTTCTGGTGGTCAAGCTGCACACCAGAGAAACTGTGTACCCCATCTGACCCAGTGCAGCACCAAGAGGAACACAGCACTACCAGAGGGGACTGGAATCAAGGCCCCATCTATTTTCTCAGGTAGATGTAAACCTTTCTGCACGCCTACTTAAACAAGTGCAGGTAACCTCTTCCAGAGCTCTTCCTGATGCATATCTCTCAACGGGCTTCAGTAAAACCGGTTATCTGGCCTTTATCACACTGCTGCTTGTGGCTCTGCCTGAATGCAAATTTGTTGTTTTTCCTGCACTTGAATAGAACATAAGGGCAAACAGACAGGCCAATATGCCCCTCAACCTTACTTCCCCATTCAATAACAGCAGTGACCTTTCTCTCGGCTAACAAACATCGCCAGTTATTGGTCTCAGCTGGCCTGGTCTCAGCTCGACTCTGAGGATCACAAGGAGAATGAGGTCTGGGAGTGGGTGCAGAGATTTATTCCAATAGTGCCAGGGCAAATAAATCCTTCCACCCATTCCTTGTGATGCCCAGAGTTACCACAGGTATCTCCAGAAGCATGAAGAGTTAGGAGTAATTAGCAGCACAGAGGCCTCTCAGCTCCAGCGACCGGGTTCAATGCCAACCTCGGGTGCTGCCTGTGTGGAGTTTGCATGTTCTCCCTGTGACTACCTGGGTTTCCTACAAGTGCTCAGGTTTCCTCCCATAGGATAAGATAAGATCTCTTTATTAGTCACATGTACATTGAACCACACAGTGAAATGCACGTTTTTGCATAGAGTGTTCTGGGGGCAGCCTGCAAGTGTCGCCACACTTCTGGCACCAACACAGCACGGCCACAACTTCCTAACCCCTACGTCTTTGGAATGTGGGAGGAAACCGGAGCACCTGGAGGAAACCCATGCAGACACGGTGAGAACGTACAAACTCCTTACAGGCAGCGGCCGGAATTGAACCTGGGTCACTGGCGCTATAATAGCGTTACACTAACCGGGACACTACCATGCCTGCCAAATATGTACAGGTCAGTGGGTTAACTGGCCTCTATAATTTGCCCCCAGTGTGTAGTGGAGTGGTAGAATCTGGGGGGAGTTGATGACAATGTGGGGAGAATTAAGCTGGGATGAGTATAAGATTCTTGTCAATGGGTGCTTGATGGGCAGCATGGAATTGGCGGGCCAAAGGGCCTGCTTCTGTGCTGTACGACTCCATGAGGAGTGGTTGGCAGGAGATTCATTAAACAATGGGCAGACTTAACTCAGCAAATCAGAGGGGAAATGAGCACCTTCTTTTCACATGGAGAGTCATTATGATCTGGACTGCACTGACTGGAAGGGCTTTGCAAGCAGATTTGTAATTCCTTTTCCAAGGGGAATTGGAGAATTAATTGACAGGAATTTCAATGCACTGGGACTAAGTGGAATGAACTTCCAGAGAGCCAACACTGGAACCGTGCACTAAATAAGTGACCTCCTTCATGTCTTTACTTCCCCACTTAGGCAAGCAAAGTCAACTTCACCAAATAATAACCACTTGGAGGTAGATGCAACATTGACAAATACTTCTCAGGGTTACTTTTCTCTGTGGTGTAGGTGTAGGATAGCACAATTTTTTGCTATGAGTAATTCACGATTACTCATGTTGGTGGTAATCATTTCGGCTGAAAGAGCAGTAAAGTGATCAGGATGTAGTGGTATCACCTGTCACTCAAGTGTTGAGATTACTCTTGTCAGGAGGCACTTTATTGAATGGTCCTGCTGTTCTTGGGACTGGACGTTGCAAATGACAAATAGGAGAAATATTTAAATCCATGAATCAATTATCAAATGTTTGGGGAGTAAGTTCAGTCTAGTCAGGGATTGGCAAATGCTCTAGGTATTGAGCAGTGACCTCATTGAATCAGGTTGTTCTTTGTCTCTTCACTAGCCTGTGTTGTCCACTTGTGGATTATGTTACAGAGATGGCCTGAACCATCAAAAACTGGCCCCTCATTCTGTGGTGACTCTTTGCAGGGCTAATCCAAACCTTAACCCACTGAGTCCCTCCAGCAGATTGTTTGTTGCTCCAGTTTGGTCGCTTCCTTGTTACCCAACCACAATGTTTTTCTTTCACCCTCCACCGTTCTCTCCCACCGTCACCATGCTGGGAGCAAAGCAATATAAAATATAACCTTTTCCTTTTGACTGTTACAATGGCCTCATCCAGCTCTCCTGGTTTGCTTTACCTTTTTAATTTATTTGTACACATCGCTGGCAATACTGCCTTCTAATGCCTGTCCCAAATTTTGCCCTGGAAAGAGGAGTCAGAGTTAACGGTCAACTATTTAGTGGGTTTGGAGTCACACACCAACCAGATTGGGCAAGGATAGCAAATTTACATCCCTGAAAGGCATCCATGAAATAGATGAGTTCTTATCATCAATCCAGTAGCTTTACAGTTACTGTTACTAGCTTTACCTTTTTTAAAAAAAAGAGTTCCAGACTCAATTAACGGTGCTGAGGTCGAGAGGGTTGAGAGCTTCAAGTTCCTGGGAGTGAACATCACCAATAGCCTGTCCTGGCCTAACCACGTAGATGCCATGGCAAGAAAGCTCACCAGTGCCTCTACTTCCTCAGGAGACTAAAGAGATTTGGTTTGTCCCCTTTAACACTCACCAACTTTTACCGATGCACCATAGAAAGCATCCTATCTGGATGCATCATGGTTTGGTACACAACTGCTCTGCCCAGGACCACAAGAAACTTCAGAGAGTTGTGGACACAGCCCAGCATGTCATGGACACCAGCCTCCCCTCCTTGGACTGTGTCTTTACCTCTCGCTGTCTTGGTGAAGCAGCCAGCATAATCAAAGACCCCACCCACTTGGGTCATTCTCTCTTCCCTCCTCTTCCATCAGGTAGAAGATACAGGAGACTGAGGGCACGTACCACCAGGTTTAAGGACAGCTCCTATCCCACTTTGATAAGACTATTGAAAGGTTCCCTTATACGATGAGATGGACTCTGACCTCACAATCTACCTTGTTGTGACCTTGCACCTTATTGTCTACCTGCATTGCACTTCCCTGTAGCTGTGACACTTTACTCTGTACTCTGTTATTGTTTTTACCTGTACTACCTCAATGGACTCTGTACTAACTCAATGTATCTGCACTGTGTAATGAATTGGTCTGTACGAACAGTATGCAAGACAAGTTTTTCACTGTACCTCGGTACAAGCAACGATATTAAACAATGCCAATACCAATGATATAGAATTGCTGCCTATCCATAGCTATCAATTTAGTCTGTACGTGGACTACAATAGACAAAGAGATTCAACATGGTGTTAAGTTTGAAAACCATAAGTCAAAACCCTAAGTTTGAAAACCATAAGACAGCACAGTGCGTGACTTGGATGTAACTAAATGAATTCCAGAACCAATAATGAGAATTTTACAGTAAATGAAAAATCAAAACAAAATGTGAATGCTGGAATTCTGAAATAAAGCAGAAAATGCTGTAAAAATTCAGCAGGTGAGGATTTCATGGGAAGAAAAACAGAGTTAATAGCTGTCCAAGGATAGCTGTCCAAAGATCACCCAGGAACTTTGATGAAGGAGTCTATTGATTGAGTTATCTACCATATTTTTTCCCAACTTGATATTACAGAAACCAGTGGCACACAGGTTAAGTCATTGACTGATTTGGAGCTGTGGAATTTAAAATCAAGTAATTAAATAAATCTGAAATCAGAAAGCTATTACTAACAATGATGACCATGAAACTATGAGATTGTTGTAAAAGCCCCCTGATTCACTAATGCTCTTCAGCATCTGTAACTCTGGTACAAAATAAGGGGCCAGTCATTTAAAACTGAGGTGTGTGGAAATTTCATCTCTCAGAGGGGAGTGAATCTCTGGAATTCTCTGCCCCAAGGGTGGTGGAGGCCAAATTGTTAGATACATTTAAGGCAGGGGTAGATAAATATTTTAAAGATTGAGGAATTAAGGGTTATGGGGACCTGGCACAGAAGAGGAGTTGAGGTCAACATAGATTAGCCATGATGATATTGAATGGTGGGGCAGGTTTGAGGGGCTGAGTGGCCCCACTATTGCTCCTATTTTCTTGTCTTCCTGTGTTCTTGTGTGTTCCCTGCTGTTGTTACATGCTCTGGCATGTATAAGACTTCAGTCCGATCAAAATGGTTAACTCCCAAATTAGACTATCTTGGTGAATTGGGGTGAGGAATAAATAGCAGTTATGCCAGTGATGCCCAATGAATAAAAAGAAGAAGAATTTGCAGAGTTGGCCAACCTGACATTGCCTAAGTCTTGTCCTGGTATGGTGTCAATGCTAATGACCTATAGTCGTGGTGAGACACAATTCAAATTGTATCAAGAGATAAGCAATGGTTTCTGTAACAGCCATGATTGAAGTGACCATCACAAAAGGCAAATTTCCACCAAAGGATGCTCATCTAGTAAGGAGGTGGTCAAACTGAGTTTGTGAATTGAAACATCAGTTAGCCAGCATTTAATCTTTGATGCCATCTTGGTAAAGGGGTTGAAGTCAGTATGAGGAATGGGTGCTTGTGAGCTTCTAAACTTAGTCACTAAAACATGTCCTTGCTACTAAACAAGAAGCCACATAGCATTTTGCTAGCTAGTGCTCCAAGCATTTCCTTCTCTCAGCTGTGAACAGCAACATGCTTTATTGTCAATTCCAAGTACTACTGAAAGGGATATGCACCAATTAAAGGGGCGCTCACCACTGTCATTGTTTCTGAAGCTGTGAAGAAGACATCTGAAACATGTCATAAGAGTTTCTAGGACACATATCAAGGCTTGAGTAAAACTTATTCTTGAAATTCTGAGGGCTTCGTCAAACACTTCACATTATAGGTCACCTAGTAGGTGATAATGTAAGAATGGTATTGCTTGGCCTGAATGAGGAATGGGAAGAGGAAATTAGACCTGTCAGACAGCACCAACTATGAGAGGAAATGAGGGCAATAAGGCAAGGAAGGAGAGATGTCACCCATCCTCTTTATGATTACAGGACAGCACCTCACCACCAGAAGTATTTCTAGTGCCACATCTGGGAACCCCTGACCCAGCCTGCAATGTGCCTGCTGCTTCCCACCTAGAGCACTCCACTTCATTGGAGGAGAGTGCAGAGAGCTCACATACACTCTTCCACTTATTGGCTCAAGTTTAAGACCTGCAGGTGTGAGAAGCTGGGATCATTGGCATGTTTCCTCGGGTGCTTCAAATGACAGAGCTCCAAGATGTCATCTGCTCCACACACGCAGATTTGTGGGGTGAATCATGCAGACGCCAGTCTGGCAAGGATTATTCCTGCAGTGAATATCCACCAGAAGTGTCTACATCAGGCAGGTGATACGTCAGACACAATGTAGATTGGACATCATCACTGCCATTTCAGAGAGTAATGTTCCAGTAAATGGTGACAAAATCAAGGCTTGAATCTACAGGCTTTTGTTTTAGTCTATCTGAGTGTTCAAGTTATGAAACTTAGTAATTAGGATGGGTGATGGAAGTACAGTTCTAGATGAACTGCCAGATCTCATACAGTCTTAATTTGTGCCCAAGTCATGATTGAACTTTTTTCTCAGTAGTTCATCCCTCTATCTCTATGACCCAAAAGCCTTTTGGTGCATGTCATTTGGTAAATGGCGCTTTATCAAGTCAGATTGTTTTTGTTGTAACTGCTAGGACAATAGCAAATGAATTTAAAACAGGAATGATCCTTAGTGTACAGTACAAATGTATTTGTTTTAATACAGTAAGCACTTCTTTCATATCAACAACTTACTTAACTTTTCCATAGATCCATCCAAAACCTAGTGATAGAATTATGCCTCATCCCCTGCCTTATAATACATTAGGGGTTTTGTAATGACCTTTAATGTGTTGTGTTATGCATCACAAGCTTGGGAATAGAATAGCTGGCAGTGAATGGAATACCAGGCTATCTCTATAGTTCATGGCTGATTTCTGAAACATTTGATATTTTTCATATGTCTGAACTAATAAATTAGGATTAGCTGGGATTAAACCCTTCATTAAAATAGCACTTTATGTTTCAGATTGTATTTCTGTTCTCAATGAATAAAGCTATTACCTAACTTTAAAGAAAATTGTAAAATGAAACCTTTCCAAAAGCATGATTACAGTGATTAAAGGGGTCTTACATAACTGATGCGTTCATTAATTTTGAGGCTCTGAATTATTAGTCTGGGTTGCATGTAGCTTTCGCCATAGTCACTCTGCCTTTCTAAGTGTCAGTCTTGTGGAAATGAAAATCCTTGGTGTTTCAGTAATTAGGAGAGGAGGATCTTAAGGAAGTGGGGGTTTAGGGGAGGGGGCTGAGTGAGAGTGATTGACGGTGCACACTCTTATCTGAGTGTGGTTAGTGTGCATGTGTATGTTGAGTGGGCAACTGTGTCTGCCTCCATTATGCAGTGTGTGTGTGTGTGTGTGTGTGTGTGTGTGTGTTCCATTCAAGCAGAGCCTACACTTGCTTGCCACCGGACCAAGACCTCATGCATTCACGTCTGTATGGTAGCTGCTCCTTAAAGTCACCGCACACTGAAAGGCATCGCACACAGGTGTCTTGCACTGTTAAACATAATGATTGGGACATGGAACATCAACATTAACACCATCATGGATGGTTCCAACAGCGTCAGACATGAACACCACACTGCTGTCATAGACCTGGTTCTGGCAAACAGTTTCTTGGCATTTGTTAGTTAACACGTGCCCAAGATTTTCACATAACACAAAAGTGCTTGCTACTAGCATGCAAATGAAAGAAGCCTTCAAATTACTCCAGATTCACTGGAAGGCCTCTGTGCAGTTACTCTGTAATTCTTGCTGATCTTTAGTTACTATATCTTTAAACTTGTGTTATTTGTCAGCCATTGATCAGTTGGCAACATTCTTGTCTTAGAGTCAGAAGGTTGCTGATTCTAGTCTCACTCTTGAGAACTGAGTACAAAACTCCAGGATAACACTCCAGTGTAGCACTGAGGGTATGTACAGAAGAGAAGAAAATCCAAGGGCTCTGTTGAATACAAAAGAACCAAGGCTGGGGAGTTAGCCATGATGTCCAGGCAAATACTTCATTTTCAACCAATGTGTCTAAAATATAAAAGAGCAAGACATTATTTCAAATTCTAACTGTCTTAGCTTTTCTATTTCTGATTAATTATACAGACTTATGACTGAGCACGATGGAAACATGGCTATTTCTTTATTCAATGCCTTGATTGCACTTAAAAATGGCAATGCTGCAATACAGACTATTTTTATGCAATACAACAAAATCAGCATGGAATAGACAGATCTAAGTGATTCCATAACCAATGTATCAGGTCAAAGGTCCCACCACAACTAATCTTGAATGGTGGTGAACTATTAAACAGCTAACAGGGGAGGAAAGCTTTGAGTACATCCCCACTTTCATTGATGGTGGGGACCAGCTTGTGAGTGCCAAAGACAAGACTGAAGCACCTGCAGGCACATTCAGTCAGAAAATGCCAGGTGAGTGATCCATCTCACCTTCCTCCTGAGGATCCCACCAATCTAGAACCTAGGCTAAGGCAAATTTGATTCACTGCACGTGTTATCAAGAAACAGATAAGGGCCCTGGATACAGACAACATCTTGGCTGATGTGCTCAAGATTTGCAGTCTGAAAGTACCAATGCCCCCAACCAAGCTATTCCAAAATTATTCCAATGCTGGCATCTACCTGATAACATGGAAAATTGCCCTGTTATTTCCAGTCCTGGCAAATCCAGTCTGGCTAATTATTACCCAATCAGTCCACTCCCAATCATCAATAAAGTGTTCATTGATGTCAACAGAACTATTAGAGGTACATATTCACCATAGCCCACTCACCTCTGCACAGTTTAGATTTCACCAAGATCATTTTACTCCAAACCACAGCCTTGGATCAGACATGGATAGATATCTGAACTCCAGGGGTTAGGCAAGAGTGACTAACTGAACTTAATGAGCTTCAATGGGAAAACTCTAAATTCTATGGCATTAACATCATTGACTCTCTGACCATCAACCTCCTAGGGAATCATTGACTGGGAACTCGACTGAACCAACCACATAAAAACTATGCCTAGTGTAGCAGGTCAGAGGCTGGGTTTCCTGCAGTGATTGATTCACTTCCTGACATCCAAAGCCTTTCCACTGTCCACATGACACAAGCCAGGAATGTGATGAAATATTCTTCACTGCCCTGGATGAATGCAGCTCCAATAATAATCATGGTGGGAGGGGAAGCATCACTCGGGGATGATTGGGACCTTTCATTGGAGAGGGGCAGTATTGTCAGAGGTGTGATCAGATTGTCAGCCATGATGAGATCACATTGAGGATCAGGACAAAGGCTTGGTTTTGGGGAAGGCCTGAGAAGAACTGCCATGGGGGGGGTGGGGGTGGGGGCAAGTTTTTAGCTTAAAGCAAAATCCCAGATCTGAACTCTGACCTTTGAATTTTCAGGCAGGTCTCTTGATGTTATGATGTGTTATTCATGGAAGTGACATCTGCCCACCATTGGATTGTGCAGGTTCAGGGACACTAGGGCTTCCAGGACATGGAAAGGAAAATCATGGCCATCGAAGAAGGCATGTTTATCACCATTAACATCTCACAACGGATTTTCCAACAAAATTGTATCACATAAAAGTTGTGTAATATGACATAATTTCTAGGCCGGTATCTTCAGAAAGGATAGGGTGAATAAAAGAACCTAGTAGAGAAATAATGGAATGAATTAGGATGATCAAAATGTAAAAGATGACAGTTACTAGTAGAGTAGATGCCAATGTTATTAGTTTTGTCCACTTCCTTCCCCGCCTGTTCCCTGGTACCATATCACAAGCTCCTTTTCCTGTTTTCTGTTCTTCCTGCCTGAGCCGAGGTTGTAAACGCTAATGGGGAGTTGTGGGATAAAACAACCTCATTATATCCTGTTCTCATCTGAACTCCTTTCCAGCCAATGTCACCTTAGGTCAATCAAAGGGAAATATCCCTGCCTGCACTTCACAGGGTGAAATCGTCTTTTTTTTAACCAACAGGTTTTACTGCTTTGACAATTGCAGAGCACAGAATGTTATCTCCCCCTCTTCCAGGCATAGGAAATCTTCCTCTCAGCTTTCCTCCAGCTAAAGGAACAGATGCCTATTGCTTACCGCCTGTGATCTCATCACACACCAGACACCAGGCTTCCCTTTTGATTGTTTTCACCAACCAAATGTGAGCTAATCCGATTCATTTAATTGGTTTTATTATCTGCATCCCTGTTTGCACTTGTTTCTGCTTTTGTACAGAGATTAGCATTAGAGTTGATTCTCAGGCCTCTGTCATTACCAAGATTTTGCTAATGTGAGAGCAGAATGGAATGTTTCTCCTGTGTTCTTCCTATGTGGTGAGATGCAATAATTTCCTCTCAGTCCAATGATTAATGCTCTGGAACTCATTATTGTAGGCTATGGAACCATAGCCCATTTCACTACCACTGCTGTAAACACAAGGTTGTCATGCCTCATTTTGCACTGTCAAGTCATTGCCTAGTTAATGCAACTCTGTTGATGCAAACTAGCTTGCATGCTCGAAAGGATTAAGTACATCAGTCAGACAGAACTGTGGGCTCTCACAGCAGAAGGGCCATGGAATCAACATCTGTCTCCCTCAGTAGCTCTAGGTCTTCATTTGGAGTCACAAGCTGCCTCGTGGATTCTCAAAATGGAAGACCCAGCTGCAAGGGAGAAGCAGCTTTGCAGGAGGCACTGCTGTCAAAGCCAGCTGCACTGATTTATCTGGTTACTTCTACTCTCCATCAGCAGATCAAATGCACTTGTCGGTTGGCTTTTTGAGGGTGAGGCACTCATCACTCACATGTTTCTGTACAGTGAACAAGAGAGAGAGCTGGATTAGGATTTAAAGAGACCACCATGCAATGACACAAAAAATTACAAGGAATGCAGTAGAATTTCTGATCCTGTGCTTGCTCAAATACACCCAGCAGCACATGTGTGGAAAAACTTTCTGATATCAATTCTAAAAGGGGTATGAGAATAGAGCAATCTGGGGATATATGTCCAGAGTTGGTTCAAAACAAAGTAGGTTGGGAAAGTGGTTTAAAAAAAAGCAAAGGAGATCCTGAGTTTTAACAATAGAAACAGATTTTTTTAAATTTCAAAATATAGTTTAGTCATAATATGCACAATGAATATTGGTATTGGTTTATTGATATTGGTTTATTATTGTCACTTGTACCGAGGTACAGTGAAAAACTTGTCTTGAATACTAAAACTTGACTTGCATCCATACAAATGCATATAATCAATGCATGTCTTGCTATAAACACTTTGTACCATCAATTCAATACATCCTCCTACAATGCATCAATGCCACACACTTTCACTCCTTAAACAATATTCCACAGCTAGGAAATCATGATGAACCATTATAAAACACTGGCTCAGCCACAATTGGTGTGCTTGTGTCTAGTTCTAGGTGCTACACTTAACAAAAGTTGGTGTTAGAGAGTGTATAGAACAGAGAACATAGAACATTACAGCACAGTACAGGCCCTTCGGCCCACAATGTGTGCCAACATTTTATTCTGCTCTAAGATCTAGCTAACCTTCTCTCCCACATAGCCCTCCGTATTTCTACCATTCCTGTGTCTATCTAAGGGTGTCTTAAATGTCCCTAGTGTAGCTGCCCCCACAACCTCTGCAGGCAGTGCGTTCCACACATCCACCAGTCTCTGTGTAAAAAACTTACCCCTGACGTCTCCCTTATATCTTCCTCCAAGCACCTTAAAATTATGCCCCCTCATGTTGCAGTTACTAAAGTAACGACTCCAGGGACAAAAATCATGCAGAAGATACAGAAACCTGAAAGCACTTACCACCAGGCTCAAGGTCAGCTTCTATCCCACTGTTATAAGACTATTGAATGATTCCCTAGTACAATAAGATGGACTCTTGACCTCACAATCTACCTCATTATGACCTTCCATCTTATTTTTTACTTGCACTGCACGTTCTCTGCAACACTTTATTCTGCATCCTGTTATTGTTTTACATTGTACTACCTCAATGCACTGTGTAATGAATTGATCTATATGAATGGTATGCAAGACAAGTTTTTCACTGTGCCTCGGAGCATCTGAAAATAATAAACTAAT
>JARFYF010000029.1:36231965-36242566 GCA_030265395.1 Rhina ancylostomus | reverse complement strand
TCTCTTATTGAAGACTGCAAAAGAAGGAGGTAATGAACAAGCTTATTTGCTTAAGTGCATATTTTAATCTACAAATTGGAATTAAACATTTTCATGCTAATGTTTATTAAACTTTTTTTTGTTCTAGGTTCACTGGTCTATGAACAGCTTGGACTGAGAGCATTTGGGTTGCCTGGTAAATTGGCAGCATCACTTTCAATCACAATGCAGAATTTTGGAGGTAAGGTACTAGTACCCCCGTAAAGTAGTATTTCATTTAAAAGAATAAAGGTCTACTTATATCAATGTGAAGACTTTTAGATAAATCAAAGTGTAGAGGGTCTAAGTTATTTATTTTTCTTATCAGGTTTTTCTTTACCTTTTCTCTTACTACAGCTACATCAAGCTACCTCTACATTGTGAAATATGAGCTACCAATTGTCATTCAAGCTTTCCTGGGACTTGAGGAAAAGACTGGGTATGCTGACTTACAAGCTTAATTTTAGGCATAATATGCTAAAATGTGTGCCAGACATTTCAAAACATTTCCAGAAACATTCATTTTTTCATAATTCCTTCAGTGTTGATAATCACCACTGCAGTTTACGTCTTACGTGACACATGACAGAAAAACACACAGGCATGGATTAATACACAAAGTGATAGTACTTAAGGGATGTTCAAAGTCCATTGCAGAAGGCAGCTTTGTAACAATTGCTTCTTTCAATAGAATGCTACATTTGACTAAAGATAATAAATATTTTATGACTTGTATTCTGTTGGCTATCACTATTCTAAGAATTTTAATCCATTCTAATGTGGAGTTTTTCCAGCATTTTCTTTTTTTTTGTATCCAAGTCCCATTTCATATCTTATGGAGCCCATGCCAAACATCCCAAACAAATCCTGGTAGGTTAATTGTCCAAATTATCCCTAATGTAGGAAAATGGAAAAGGAACATGCCATGCCCTCCAACTATTCTATTTAAAGTGTGTTTTGGCTGACTAATAATTTTCATGGAAACTAACCATTGGGTGATAAGTTCAAAGATGGGTGCGCATCACAGCTGAATAGTGTGGCCAGAAACATACAAATTAAAATTAGGTAAATGGAAAAGGAGGTGTGGATGGCCACGTTCAGGTAAAAGTAACAGCAGGACCAACAGTGATATATTATTAAAGTGTAATTGGTCAGCAACTTCAGAAGACCAGTTGCACTGCTACTCCAGAAACTGAACCACTACAGTATCTGATGCAGAGCTTCTGCATGGTAATACATGGTGGTATAAAGTTGGCATACTTTCATGAAATATACCCAGTTGACTCCTGAAAAAGTTAGGACTTACATTTTTATAGTTATTCCAAGTTGTATTACTTTAATTCAACCTTACTGGTAGGGAAAATTTGCTCTAATCTGCATGGAGACATTTTCCTTCAGATTTGAATTATTCTTGGTTAAAAGAGATTAAAAGAAAAGTATTTTTTTAAAGTTTTCCTGCCAGTTATATCTCGTAATCCGATCTTTCATTCCCTTTATTTTGAATCATTTGAATGATGAGTCATTTATTTAAATATTTACATTAGTGTTCCTGGTTCAGACTCAGTGTTACTTGGCAACAATTCTTCAACCTGATTGGTTCAGGAGACAGACAGGTGCTTAGCCTGTTCACACAAGTCCCAGATGCCATTTTGAGCCTCCCGCACTGAAATGGTTTTCTAATCACCATAAGCTGCAGTGCAAATATCCAGAGGAAGTAAGAGCAAAAGTAATAATCAGTTGGTACCATTAGTTTACCTCAGTGATTGTAAAATCCAATACATTGTGCCATCAAACT
Source organism: Rhina ancylostomus (assembly GCA_030265395.1). Classification (NCBI taxonomy): domain Eukaryota; kingdom Metazoa; phylum Chordata; class Chondrichthyes; order Rhinopristiformes; family Rhinidae; genus Rhina; species Rhina ancylostomus. Next base: position 36,240,753 of record JARFYF010000029.1, on the reverse strand, counting down.
GGAAGTCATTCTACAATGCAGACAGCAATGAGAAATTTGCAAATAATTTAAGCAATATAGGGTTACATACTGGAGAAGTACAGCAGTGATTGGGAAAGCCACATAGCATACTCTTGTTCCCAAAGTTTTTTCTATGTGGCATCATCTAATTACCTAAGAAAAGAAAAGCTAAGAATAGAAATGAAAGCTGCGTTTAGTTTTCAATAAATACTTACAATTGTTACAAAAGCTGTCAAACAGTAAAGAGTGACTTTAAAAAATTTTATAATATAGTTTACTTTTTCATTTTCTTCATAACATGACAAAATTTGCTCACCTCCCCGACACTCCAACTCTCGCCACCCCATTTACAGAGATGACTTTGTAAATACATTTTACTCCTGAGTTATTTGATATACTCTACTACAATGATGAACTAGTCAGTTGACACAAAACACAACAAGCAGACATGAATATAAATTATATCTCAGATCAAATAAGATGATAGTTTGCATCTGATAGTTTTTGAAAAATAAAATTTGCCTCAATAGATTAAAAATATTGTATCTCTGTATAAAATTCTGTAGTTTGAGAACATGCAGTGTCATATCACCCAGAAGCAAAAATTAGAAATTAAACTCAGAATACAAAAAAGACCACTTTTAAGTAATTTTAGTGAAAGGATTAGTACAGAAATATACATGCATAAACAATGCCAGTAATTAATAATATATACCTGGTTCAAAATAACATGCAGCACAGTGAAATTCTTTTATTGTATAATTTAGGTGTATAAAATAACTACTGCACTGACAATAGGTCAAGGAAGGCCTCAAGCAAACCTATGGATCTCTTGTGACTTTTATTTATGGTTAGGTGGCAATGTCACCAATGATGAGTGCCCTTTGCCGTTAAGGAGTGTGCCACTGGTAACGGACCTATAAACTCGAATTAATGAAACAATCTTTATGGCAGATATATGTGACAGGCATTGATTAGAATCAAGCCGAATAAAACCTGTTTCTTGTTTTAGTGCAGATTTTGTAGATACCTTTATACAAATATTTAAATATATTCAGACCGTATGTTTTAATAATATGCAGCTGTTGGGGTAAATAAGAGCAGGGAGATGTATTTATTTTAGGATTGAGAAAAGGTGGTGGAGTCTTTCAACTCCATCCGGATTGGTTACAACTTGTTTTCCCAGCTTGTTCCAGTTGGTCTCAGGTGTCATGTGGCTAATGAATGTTTTGGACAGGTTTTATCTAGTTCCATGTTGTGTGTGATTTTGTTTGGGGTTAACCTACAATCTGGTTCTAACTGATTCCATGCTCCAATGCTTTTCCTTTCTTGGAATTTAGAGAAACCTAATAAAGCCGAATAGCTGGGCACGAACATAAAATTTAAATTGCAAAATCAACTTCATCCTCTAAGCAATTAACAATTCTCAGTTTGTTCTACAAGTGCAAGGCTCCACGATGTTTGTAAGCAAGACGTTCAATAGTAAAATTTAAGAAGTCTCAGTTCTAATGTTCAAAATAAGACTAATGGCATTTGTTTTCTTTTTCAGACAATGGTATCTGAATGGTGACTACTTGGTCCTTCTGGTGTCTCTTTTCATAATTCTTCCTTTATCCCTGCTGAAGAATTTAGGTAAGCTATTTACACTAAAAGCAGATGATAATAAGAATATACTTTAAAAATCCATGACTTCTTATTGGCATCACCTATTCAGTTTTGAAGTAGGCAGTTTGGTTTTGTGAAAGTAATTTGCCTAGAAATGTCAAACTTTAATTTTCACAGCAAAATTAAACTTTGAAAAACCAAAATCCCTATGTTTAATCTTTATTCAATGTGTTGTGATATTCAGCACTTAGTTATTTAGAAAAGGGTTGCCTAAGATGATTCATCATCAGGAAAGTGAACAGCAGAATCTATATCATGTACATCCAGATCTTCTCACCCCCTCACTATACTGCCCTCTATTTAAATTTGAACCTCATACAAGACTGTAATTGAATATCACACAACTTGGGGCTACAGAATTGCACAGTTAAAGTTAAGGATTGATGTTAGTAATCAATCAGTTTTTTCAGGCATGTCTCTATCTGTTCAAAGTTGTAGGCACTATGTGAATGTAGATATATTAAGACCATATTTCCTTTCTTGCAATGTATAACTAAATTGAAAATACCTCTAGGAAGAATAAACTTCCAATTTTACTGTCAAATAATTAATGCAAAAATAATTGAAGGTTCTTATTGACACCTATAAATTTCTTCTCTTATTTTTCAGGTTACTTGGGCTATACCAGTGGGCTGTCTCTTCTCTGTATGCTTTTCTTCCTAATAGTTGTAAGTATGAAATTGAACTTGTGTTGTTAGAAAGAACTACAGAAAAGTATAGAATGCCAGAATTACTTTTTCAAAGTCTGTTACTGGCTTTGATTTTATCCTCATTGTCCTACTAACATAGCTTTCTTTTAATGAAGTGGGAGGTAGGTGTTAGACCATGAGTGGTCACATTGCAGAGGTTATTTCCTTTCTCAAAAACCCAGATCCCATCTCCCCTAAGTGCACCGTTGGTCTCCAGCCCACTAGTATTTTTATATTTTAATCCAGTGACTGCCAAGAGGCTGATTGACTATGACAAAGCCATATTGGCATACTATACTTTGATATATCCCTGGGCTTTGTTAGCTGAGATAACTAATACAGCAGATGTGAAGATTTCATGTTCTGAATGTTAATGTTAGGTAACAATGTTAAACCAGCGAGTAACTTTGGATATGGTTTCATGTGAATGTTGCCATCCACAGTTAACTACAGCTTTTTTTAATTCATTTTGAGTAAAGGACATTGCTGGCAAACAACAACATTTTTTCCCCATGGTGGGAGGTAAATGTTTGCCCATTTAGTGTCCATCCCTAATTGCCCTTGAAGATTTGGTGGTGAGCCACCATCTCTATCCGCTGCAGAGCTCCTGGTGAGGATACTCTCAGAATGTGTCGGATAGAGCTCCAGGACCTAGACTCATTGACAACAAAGGGCTGACAGGTCCCAGGTTAACCTTGAGAATGAGCCTCTCGTGGCTATTTTCTGACAGAAATGTGTATTGTTCTTATAAGAATTCCAACGTTTAACTGATTTTGGTAGCTCTTTTCTTTTCTCCAAGTAATGTCAATGTCAGTTGTAGTAGCCCTCTGGTCCATTTCTGAGATCTATTAACATAAGAGATACATTGAACTTATAACCTTTCTGGCATAGGTCACATTAAATGGAGCATACACTCAATGGACCATCACTGACACTTGAAGTTGTGAGGGGCAGGAGAATTAAAATGGTTTATAACATATTTTTTGACTTCAAGGAAATGTGTTTACTGTTTAACAATAAACGCATTTCCTTGAAGTTTCTCAGCTGTGATTATCCATTTTTATCTTTCTCTATCTTAATTCCCACTTTACAAATATTTGCAGGTAATTATTAAGCACTCTCAGATCCCTTGTCCGTTGCCCCTTCTGGACCAGGAGCTAGGGAATGCAACACTGAATTTGACCATAATGATGACTGCAACATCTGCATATGAAGCAGTTGCCAGCGTATCAGAGCCCAGTTTAGCGCACAATGTAACAGATGAAAACATCTGTAAACCACAGTACTTTGTCTTCAACTCACAGGTAAGAATGATTCAATTGTAAAAAATGTGCTTTAACATTGACATAAAGAATCATAGTTGATTTTTTATGAAATTCATTATATATCAGTGACACTGTTAATCATGATACCTTGCAGTACAATAATTTTACTGGCAAGAGGTAAAGCAAAAATCGCCAATGCCTAATTTTTATTATGATATTTAACAATGTTCCTGCCTTTGAATGCCATATATTATTGACTATATCAAAATATAGTCTATAAATATAAATTGTTGATATTGATCTTTCCATTTTCCTTTGTATTTCAGACTGTTTATGCCATACCAATTCTGACATTTGCATTTGTGTGTCATCCAGCTGTACTTCCCATCTATGAAGAACTCAAAGAGTAAGAATCCATTTTTATTATATTGCACGTGGCATGTCAGGGATTAGAGACCTTTTCCTGATTCAGCAGATGAATGCTCCATTACATAAGTTGGAGACAGTTCTGATCCAGTTCATAGACTGTAGTTGTGTGCAGGTAAAATGGACACTTACAACCAATGAGAACAGAATATGTACAAAAGAGACTTTTCAGCAGTTAGTATTAAAGCATGTCACTGGGGCAAATGAGGACGTACTTTTCTCTCTGTTTGCACAAACCTTGCACTATCTGATACTAAACACTAGGTTCCAAGAGTGGAAAAAAACATTCTGTTCCCCAGCATGCTGTTAGTCGTAAAAATCACCAGTAAAATTCGCCAGAAATGTGATGCTCCTGTTAATTTCCTAGATAAAATATTCAGTGTCATATTTTGAAGCAGAAACTTGCTAATAAGTTATTGAAATTGATTATGGTGAATTTATTAATTTCTGTCTTTTTTGTGTTAAGTGCACTGAAATGAATTAATCAAAACAATATTTTCTTTCTCTTTTAGCCGATCTCGCAAGAAAATGCAGAGAGTTTCCAATGTTTCATTCTTTTTTATATTTATTATGTACCTGTTGGCTGCTCTCTTTGGTTACCTGACCTTCCTTGGTAAGTTCCACTTAACATTGTTTGCCTTTCATCCTTTATTCTGCTGAACCAGTGTCTGCTCCTCATTTACAGTTCCCTAGGCATGAGAGCATTATTGGAGTTAAATAATCATTCTTATGTAAGGATGGTGCTTAAATCCATAACCTCCTAATTCATTCCAGCTGTGTCATCTTGAAAATTGTATTTGTTTTATTTGAGAAGAATCAGTATACAACTTCAGAAAAATTGAATTTTCACAAGATCTGGGTAACCTAAAGGCTGAAACATAAAATTCAATAGTGATATTTGTTGTGGTTTCAAAATTTATCATTAATATTTTAGATATGTTCTATCACTCGGCTGGAAGCACTTTTGCCTCTGAATCAGAAAGCTGTGGGTCAAGAGGTTGGAGCACAGACTGATGCTATTATGGTATCAAGAAAGTGCTGCATTGTAAGCTGTCTGTCTTTTTTTTGAGACCTTAAAACCAAACCACATCTGGTTTCCAAGGTAGATGTGAAAGATGGTTGCAATATTTTGATGAACTGGGGAATTATCACCAATTGAAATGGAAAATGCTGGAATTATGAAGTAAAAACAAAGTGCTGGGAATACTCAGCAGGTCAGGCAGCATCCATGGAGAGAAACAGAGTTAATATTTGAGTTCATTCACCCTTGATAAGGCATTTTTTGAATGCCTGCTAATGTAACAAAATGACTAGAGATTTTTTAGAATTTTAGACTGAGGCATTTTCTTTCATTATAGATTTAAAAAGAAAATAAATCTGGTTTTAAATGAAAACTCACGATCTTTTCCTTTTCTACAGGGGAAGTTGAGCCAGAGTTACTTCACACATACTCAAAAGTGTACCGATTTGATATTGTCCTCCTTATCGTTCGTCTGGCGGTACTTGTAGCTGTTATACTGACAGTTCCAGTTGTTCTTTTTCCAGTAAGTACAATATAAAGAAATCGATGTCAGAGTAAAAACATGCCTTCGGTTACACATGCTATATGTGTGATTTTGTAGCTTATGTTCATTGCTCTCTGCTTCCCAAATATGGTTTTGTGGACACCCATGGAATCAAATTTCAGATTTTACTTAAGAAGTATTTCTCCTAGTATAATTGTGCATGATGTTAGGAACTAAATTCCTGCTTTAGTTCAATAGTTTGTTCTAAATACAATGAATCATGTGTAATTTAGGTAAATCAAAAATATATGAACATTTTTGATTTTCAGTCAAAATTATTCCAAAATCTGATGTAGATATAGGTACTGTATCCTTTCCTAAATAAGAGTAACAACACTGTGTACGGTATTCTAATTGTGGTCTCACCAACACTTTCTATCATTTTAACAATACTCCTATCTCCAACCCCCTTAAAGACCAAAATGCCATTTCCATTCTTAACCACTTGCTGCATCTGCTTGCAAATTTATCACGATTGATACAAATCTTCTGTCTGGTCACTTAAAGGTCAGGTCTGATAACATGGCTTAGATGAAAGGTAAACCTTGTTATGTCCCAAATTGTGAAGAAAAACACTTATTGCATCATTGTGATGCTTTTATTTTTAAGGTCATCTCTTTTTATGACCTGAATGAGCCTTAAAAATAAATGTGATGGTGTGGTGTAATGTCAAGGGTGATTCATTTAAGTCTGTCAAGTTAGCCTTACTTTGAGCTATTATTATCTTAATGGAAGTATCTTGCATAGCTAGTTTTATCTATCCATCACTTCTTCATGGCATAAAATTTACTGTCTCCATTTGTTAATGATTTAATAAATGTGTTATTGGATGAACAATGAAATAATGTTATCTTTTTCCCATAGATTCGTACCTCTGTTCAGCAGCTGCTTTTCCCCAGCAAAGAATTTAACTGGATACGTCACACTATAATTACTATTGTAATTCTGGGCTGCATTAACTGCCTGGTTATCTTTGTTCCTACCATCCGAGATATCTTTGGGTTCATAGGTAAGTGTGTGCAGAAAATAAAATGCTTCCTGTAATTCCTGCATGTGTTAAACAAATGGATGGTACTTAGTGGAAATTAATCTATCTTCTTTCCATATTTCTTTTAGGTTCCTCCGCTGCTGCTATGTTAATCTTTATCCTGCCTTCTGCATTTTACCTCAGACTTGTAAAGAAAGAGCCAATGAAATCAATGCAGAAAATTGGGGTATGTTGATAACCTAATTTTAAAGTGCAGTAAATAAAATGTTGATAAGGACAAATTTCTATCATTTCAGCCCATACTTAGGGACATGTAGATTCCCTTAAGCTTAAATTTTTGTTTTGTTTTATCAACTGAATATATAATTATGCAGTGGTTATTTTGGTGCATGATGTATCCTCACATTTTCTATGTACAGAGTCCATTTGGATTTTATAGCTTCTCTTGTAAGATACAAAAAGATACTGGAAATAATAACACTTCATTGAAGAAGTAAATAAGACAGGTTGCATCGTGGGAGGCTGTTTGTACTCCCCTGCCAAAATTAAACCTCTTCAGCCAACTTGCCAAGCACATACAGTTGTTTCATCCAACTGCACTTAAAATGATTTAATGTCCTTCCCTTTTTAAATGGTTCTGAATTGGAGAAGGATGTTTTACAGAACACACCTATATAAATTATGTGAAAGTAAATATCATATCAACTAGTTTTCTCTCCTCTCCCAGGCATTAATTTTCCTGATCAGCGGCATCTTTGTTATGTTTGGAAGCATGACACTCATCGTTCTCGACTGGACCCAAAACACATCAACGAATGATGGCCACTAAACTGCTACTGAAGTAAACCACATACCCAACTGAACAGAAATGACCACTCTTCTGAAGAACACTATTTATTTTCCCCAGCATCAAATTTCTAAGCACTTGGAACAGCATTCATGTTTGCTGCCTTCCTAGAAGTTAGGAATAGTTGTCCAAAAGATTAAACTATTTATATTGTAATCAATTATTGAGTAATGTTGGTCCAGGCAGTAATAATACCATTCCTAGAGAATGGACTAATCTGTGTACAGTATGTATTTATAAGGCCACTTATGTGGTGGAACAAAATGTTATAAACCCTTAGAAAATTGACTCTGGTAGATACTGAATCTAAATTCCCCAGGGTGTGGCCATATATTTTACTGTATATTAGTAGATTTAACAAATAGCATGTCGATATTCAGTATTTTTGACCTTTTTTTTAACAGAACTCTGTTGTGGATAGACACTTGATTATTTAATTTCAAGAGAGCAATCTGAAGTTTTAGTCGAGAGTTGTATAAAATCCTGTTCAAAATATAATGTTGATAAAGATAACACATTGTCAGACGAGACACGATGCAACATTTCTACTCTAAAGTAGCCCAGTTTACCTTGCAAAAGAATAGCGTAGGTAAGCATTAGAGTCAGCATGGATGAGGTGAGCCTAAAGGGCCCTTTTCTGAGCTGTATGATTCTATTCCATATTATTTATTTTGCCTTAACTTTGAAATTTTGAAAATATTCAATATGTTCTGGATAAAAGGACTTTGGATTAAAAAAAGCTACATCCAGTGGGATAAAGAAATCCTGCAGAACAGAGGTCAGTTCTTGGCTGGAGTTTGTGTGTCTCAGTAGAAGTATCAGTTGAGATTTGCAGTTGTCCTTCACATCCCTGGGACAGTGGAACCAGTCAGCTACAGGTTTGGTCTCCTTTTATCTGTTGGATGAATGAAGGATGAGATTCAGCTCTGATATACCTTATTCCAAAACTGTTGAAAGAAAAGGTGATATTGGGCAGATTTCAGTGTGGATTTGATGCTAGTCTAATTGTGAAGTACCTCTGGCACAAGGGGAACAAAGGGTGACAAAAAAACATCTTCACCAGCTCCACAGCTTTCAGGTTTATTACCTGTTTGCTGAGTATGTCTCTGATTGTTGTCAAGGGAAGGTGTAAAGTGATTGGAGGACAGGGCAATTACACAAGTAGAGGCACTGGCTCACAGTACCAGAGACTCTGGTTCAATCCTGACCCCGGGTACTGTCTGTGTGGAGTTTGCACATTCTCCCTGTGACCATGTGGACTTCAAGTGTTCCAGTTGTCACCCACATCCCAAGGACATGCAAGTTGGTAGGTTAGTTGGTCATTGTAAATTATCGCTAATGTG
>JARFYF010000029.1:36166115-36182577 GCA_030265395.1 Rhina ancylostomus | reverse complement strand
CCCCATGTCTGCATGGGTTTCCTCCGGGTGCTCTGGTTTCCTCCCACACTCCAAAGATGTACAGGTTAGGAAGTTGTCGGCATGCTATGTTGGCACCAGAAGCATAGCGACACTTGTGGGCTGTCCCCAAAACACTACGCAAAAAGATGTATTTCACTGTGTGTTTGTGTTTTGATGTACATGTGACTAATAAAGGTATCTTAACTTATTTAAACCTTTGGATCTCACAATTAATTTCACTGCAGCAACCTGTTGAAAAAATTTGCTTGTTAGCCTTCCACAAACCAAACGCTTTTGTCCCTTTAGAGATGATGCACGATTTCTAGGCACAATGTTTGCCAGTTTTTATATAATAGATAAATGTGGATTAATGGCATGTATATTTGAGTGATAATGTTTATAAACAATTGAGGAGTGAAATGGAAATTGCAGTTTTTGCTTGTCTTTATTTCAGGTCATCTATAAAATGACACAACTTCCCTGTCCTTTATCAACTAATCCCTCAAACTTTTCTTGCACAGACATGTGCTCACCCAAGTATTTTGTCTGGAATAATAAGGTACCAATCTATGTTTCATTAGTAAATGATTTATTTTTAAATTGCAAATGCTAGAAACCTGAAATGAGAACAGAAAATGTTAGAAACACTCAGCAAATCAGCAGAGAAGCAGAGGTAGCATTATTTGTGATTCTTTGCCTACCTGCTGAGTATTTCCAGCATTTCCCTTTTTTTATTTGTTTCAATATCAGTGTTTTATATGCCAACTGTTTTACTGAAATACTCACATTTTATAAGGCATTCCCAATTCTATGAACAAGGGATAGAACCTTGCCCTCAGTTGCATGATATAAATCTGCAATATAATAGCCTAGGTGTTGTAATTTGCTTCCATTGAAGTCAAAGGAAATGAATTTTTGAAGCTGTGTGTAATGCAGATATACCACTGTATTGCATATGCAACCAGAGACAAATGTGTAACTCTACGTCTGTGTCAGGAGGTTTTGATTTAATAAATGTGATTGTAAAATTTAATTCTGCATATACAGTGATATAGAGACAGGGAAAAATGAATAAGTTCATGAAAAATTCATGCCCTTTAGCCATCAGCTGGAAACACCCACGACTCAGAATAATATGTTATGGAATAAACCCCTCTAAGGGACAGTAGTTTTAGGGAAAAAAATGTAATAACATAACCACATAGACTGAGTTTTAATTTCTTTTTGTAATCATATGTCCCTGACTCTTCAACCACTGGAAATAGTCTGCCTGCCTTGTCCAATCCTAATTTTCAAATTACCCTATAATCTCTTCTATTTTAAGGAAAACAGTCTTCAAGTCTTTCCTTTCTTCAGCCGTTTGTTAGTTGTTGGTTACATCCTAGTGAATCTGTACAGTATCCTCTCTAGTGCCCAGCCTTCTTCCAAAAGAGTTGTGAATAGATCTTCAGCTGCGGATTTATTAAGCTTTTGTATAAATTCACCATTACATCTCAGTACCTGATCTCTGTCTTTGATATTAAATTCTAGCACTTCATTTGAGTTTAAATGGCAAACATTTGAAATCTTGGTTTTATTGTCCTGTGGACCTGAACTGCAAATCATTCTTTTCTTCAACAACATTCATTCAATGAATAAACACTGAATTTTTAACCAAAATGGACCATTGTCTCAGCCCTGCAACCATTTGCAAATGTACTTCCTATTTTAGCACTACCTGACCACACTTCTGTCTCTCTTCAGATCTTTTGGCCTCTCAGAAATAGTACAGCTTCCATTTAACATTCTTACGCAGAGCAGTTCTGAATGGCAATGGGAACTGAAACCCTCATATCAACTTGCTGTTACCTGCTATGCATTTGTATATGTATAATAACACATACAAACTCAATGAATTTGTTATTGCAAGCATAAATCAGTAAAGAAGAAGTGAATCCTGTTCCATTTTTCCATGTGGTGAGATTAACTGTAAAACCAATCTCACTGTTAGATTTGTTTTCTAATCAACAAATCTGCAATAGAAACCCCAGCAGTCTGTAGAATTCTAAAGTAGAGTTCTGGAGAAATTGTGATGTAACTTTCTTTTCCTCATTTGGTTGAACACACACTCGCCTTTGGCCAGTTATTGACATAAATATGGAATGAAAAACAATGTTTGTGTCACCCAAGGGACTATGAAACCACTGAACTATCATAAAATTCCATTTTGTTAACATTAAGAATAAAAGCCGGCCAAATCTAGTCTCACTATGATTCCAGTTTTACAACTTTGTGGTTGTCATTGAACTGCCCTCTGAAATGACCCAGTAAACCACCTGATTCAGGGGCAGATAGAGATGGGCAATAAATATTGGCCTTACCATCAATCACCGCATCCTGTGAATGAAACAAATTAAATCTGATTGACTCTGAACTGTTGATTCCTTCTACAGACTGTCTATGCGTTACCCACTGTAGCCTTTGCTTTTGTGTGCCATCCATCAGTATTGCCCATTTACAGTGAACTTAAGAAGTAAGTGTGCTCATTTTAAAATGTTATATATATTTGCAGCTGTTGTGAGTTTGAGTACAAACTGAACAATCTTTCTCTTTCAGTCACACCTGCAAGAAAATGCAGCTGGTTTCAGTTTATTCCTTTGGATCAATGTTTATCATGTACCTGTTGACAGCAATCTTTGGATATCTGACTTTCTTTGGTAAGTGCAAAGAATGTTTAATCCTTTTCTGTCCAGGTTCAGATCCCTGATCTTAAATTGCTTTGCAGCTTATTGTTGCTATCTCATGAGGTTTAGTAAGGTAGTAAACATTAGCAGTAATCACCACCACCAATATCATATACTACAGGCCTCCTGTCAGTGTTCGAGGAGTATATATGCAGGCAAGTCAAAGACGGGTGTAGGAATAATAGGGTTGTTTATGGAATTCAACTTTCCCAATATTAACTGGAATTGCCTTAGCGTGAAAGGAGAAGAATTTTTAAAGTGTGTTCAGGAAAGTTTTTATATTCAGTATGTACCAGTGAAAAGGCAGTACTGGACATAATCATAAGGAATGGTAAAGAAGGTATATGGCATGCATGCCTTCATTGATCGGGGCACTGAGTATAAGAGTGATGAAGTCATGTTGCAACCAACATAATCAAAGACCCCACCCACCCTGGACATTCTCTCTTCTCTCCTCTTCCATCGGGTAGAAGATACAGGATCCTGAGAGCACATACCACCAGACTTAAGGACAGCTTCTACCCCACTGTGATAAGACTATTGAATAGTTCCCTTATACATTGAGATGGACTATGACTTCATGATCTACCTTGCTGTGACCTCGCACCTTATTGCACTGCACTTTCTCTGTTGCTGTGACACTTTACCCTGTACTGTTATTGTTTTTACCTGTACTACGTCAATGCACTCTGTACCAACTCAGTGTAACTGCACTGTGTAATGAATTGACCTGTACGATCAGTATGCAAGACAAGTTTTTCACTGTACTTTGGTACAAGTGACAATAATGAACCAATACCAATAATGTTAAGGTTTTTAATTAATTTACAAAAATTAAATGTTGAATTTTTTTAAATGTAATTTATTCAAATGTCTCCAATGATCAGAGATGTTTCTGGACAGTGCTGAGCTGCCAAAGAACTGTCATGATGGTCCATTGGTAGAGCCCAATGCTCTACTTCCTGAGGCTGAGTCATCCTTCAAAGCCCAGTCCAGTTCATGAAGTGGCTTTGGAAACTGCACAGAGACCATACTCAAGACTTAGGCTGTCTTAAGTACAATATGGGTCTAAATTTCTTTGAAAATTGATCAAATGCTAATGATAAAAATGATAACTTCTGATTACTTTTTCCTTTCTTCACACAGGCAATGTTAAAGAAGAGCTGCTTCACTCTTATACTGATCCCAGAGACAAACTTATTTTGCTAATTCGTTTGGCTGTAATTGTAGCAGTAATACTGACTGTGCCTGTCCTTCTGTTCACTGTGAGTATCGCGATTAATTGTGAGTCCATTAGTCAAGTTGTTTTACACGTTTGCTACAAAATCAATAGAATATACATCATTGCATAATCCTCCAATCCAATAGTTTTGCCCCTGCATTTTAACAGAAACCTGATCCATGAGATGAGTTTAGACTGAGGTACTTCAGTTCATTAAATGGCACCACTTCATGCATTTTCACAGTTGGTAAATTTACTACCTCTGTTACAACAGAGTGGAGATAAAAGAGAGTGCACATGCTGGAATCTAGAACAAAAGGCAGAACATCGGAAGCATTGACCCGCTGAGTTCTTCCAGCATTCCATTTGTTGCTGTGGATATTGATAGCGGACGGGTCTGCTCTTGGAAGAGGGAACAATCCAGGGCAAAGTCAGACCAGACCACTTTTCCAGCTCTTAGCAGCCAGTAAATGCATGGCCAGATGTTAGTAATTTATGTGGCGCTCCTTGAGAAAGCACACTAGATTTTCTGCTGTACAGATATAAATGCCAACAGTTATCTGGTTCCTTGTGTTTTCTGTACTTGTCTGTTATGATCTCTATTGGAATGTAATAAGAAAGTAAGCATCTACATTTAATGGAGTTTGTTTTAAAGTAGTAATTGGATAAAAGGGACATTTAATTCCAATAAAGAGAATATGTCCATGTTCTGTTTAGATCCAAGTTATCTGTTTGTATAATTGTCAAACTCAAGCTATTGTCTGACAAATATAATACTGAAGGGTTCCTCTCCATTTAATGGTGTTAGCTTAAAAGTAGCAATGTGATAAAAGGAAGTCCTAATGAAGAAACTCTATGTGCGCTCTATTTAGATTTCTATCTTGCACATTTATTCAAGTAATTATAGTTTTATGAGGTTAGGAATAAAAGCACTTTTTAAAGTTATTGTATGTAGCTTGGTGGAGGAAATTGGTTATTAGGTTTGCCATTTGCTTATGCCTTTCTCATTGGGTACCTCTATATATTTATATGTATATATTAGACAGAGCTATCAGGGCTGAGTAATTACTTAGTGCTGGAAAGGCGAGCTCAATTGGCAGTGCACAGCAAGTCAATGATTGATCTTTACAGGGGCTCACCACAGCAAAACTCTGTAGCAAACAAAGTCCAAGGTATTGTGCACTATAGAAAATCCTTGAAGTATTAATCTGATGCAAGCTTTCCCCTACTCTTTCTGCCACTGTGAAGCCTGTGAAGGGAGGGAAATAGATCATGGATCTGATTTGCCCCTGGATGGAGCTATGTTGGGGTAGTGGTCATGGAAGGGGAGGGAGTGAATGGGTTGGTGGCGGCGGGGATTTTAAGGATTGAGTGGAGTTCCTGTGATTAGATGCTTGTGAGAGAATTGAGGTAGAGATAGAGTCATACAGCATGGAAACAGGCCCTTCAGCCCAACTCGTGCATGCCAACTGTGTTGCCTAGCAAGCTAGTCCCATCTGCCTGTGTTTGGCTCATTGCCCTGTAAACCACTCCTATCCATGTACTTATCTGGATGATTTTTAAATGTTGCTAATGTGTCCACCTCAGCCACTATTCCCGGCAGCTCATTCCAAATACGCACCACATGAACAAGCTGCCCCGATGTTCCTTTTAAATCTCCCGCCGCTGATCTTAAATCTATGCTGTCTTGTTTTTAGCACCCTCTCCCTGGGAAAAAGGCTATGTGCTTTCACCCTGTCTATGCCCCTCATGATCTTGTATACATCTATCCCGTCACCCCTCAATCTCCTACATTCCAGGGAATAAAATCCTAGTCCATGCAACCTCTCCCTGTAACTCAGGCCCCCAAGTCCACACAACATCCTGGTAAATGTTTGCTGTGTTGGTGGGTGGGGGGCAAGGTCCTGAGGACTACTGTAAGATTTTTTTTGAATATATACTTAATATATTACATTTATAGTAGTATAATACAGTAACCTCCATTCCTGTAACAAGAAATGTAATCCATTTCATTATAATATGTTGATATCACTGTTTCATTCCCAAATTATGCATCAATGAAACATTTGAGAGGCTATTCCACAGGTCTCACCACTCATGTCCACTGCCACCAGGCTCTAGACTGTAGTCTTTCCCTTATAGTTTTTGCAGTGGCTGAATTAAATTTCAGTGCCTCTCTCAGAACACATTCATCTTAATGGTAGTTGGCTTATTATTGTCACATGTACCAAGATACAGTGAAAAGCTTTGTTTAACATGCCAACCATACAGATCCTTTCAAAACAATCAGTACATCGAGGTAGTACAAAGGGAAAAGCAGTAACAAAAAGCAGAATATAGTGTTACAGTTACAGAGAAAATGCAGTACAGGTAGACAAATGAGGTACAAGAACCATGATGAGGTAGACTGAAGGATCAAGAGTTCATCTTTATTGTAGAAGAGGTCTGTTCAAGATTCTTATAATAGTGGGATAGAAGTTGTCCCGACGATGTGTGTTTTCAAGCTTTTTTATCTCCTTTCCCATGGAAGGGGGGACAAGAGAGGATGTCTGGGTAGGAGGGGGTCTCTGATTATGTTGGCTGCTTTCCCAAGGCAGCAGGAAGTATTGAGTCCATGGAGGGGAGCTGGTTTTTGTGATGGACTGAGCTGAGGATACCCTTTAGATGGGTTTCCAAAGCTGGGCATGGCCACATACGGTAAGCCCCTTTAACTAACAATGGAAGCAAACTTTCTTGTGGACTTTGCATTTATCAAGAAGAAAAGGATGCAGTGATCCTTGTTGAGGTTCATCCAGATCAGCTGTATAACAGAGGACTCCAGGATCTTTGGCTGTTTCCAAGGATGCGCATTAAGGCAAAAAAATTGCTGGAAGATCATCAACTGTGTGAAAGACGCACTTTGATCTGCCCAAAACTTGTTGATTTTCCAGTGTAAGGAGATATCCACAAACAACTGACACATTCCAAGGTGCAAGGGCATGTGCTGAGGGATGCACTGAGCTCAGTGTAGCCACTGCAAAGGCTCTGTTGGGAAGGAACACAGTCTAGGGTCCTGCTACCACTGGCCACTGAGGGGCTGGATCCTGTGTAACACTCTCAAACACTTCATGGGTGCATTATTTAAGGAGAAAACATGAGTGTGGCTGATGCATGATAAGGGAATGCTATGAATTGATGTTCAACAGAATATAGAGAAAGATGTGTACCAATAGTACTTCTGTATGTACTATGAATAAAGTATATTTTTGAAATAAGAAAGGATGCAACATATAGGTACTGTGAAAGCTTTCAGCTGCTTTATCAGCTCCCACTGTCCATAGCTTACTCAAGCAGAGACAACAATCATGTAAAACACTGGCACAGATGCAATGGGCTGAGATGAGTTATTGGTACAGAGTCTTTTCCAAGAAGAGGAATGAGCATAGAGGAAAAGTATCATGAAGGGTTTATATCGCATTTGATGATAACCAGTTATTCACAGACAAGTTATTATCCCCAGTTAGATTAGGAAGGCCTATGATCCAGTGGCCTTTTTTATGAGACAATTTCCGTGCAGGCGTAAAATACCTTAATGCAGTTTCACAGGGCTTTGGTGAGACTGCAGGTGGAACAGTGTGTACAGTTTTGATACTTGCTATAGAGGGAGTGCAATGAAGATTCACTAGACTGGTTCCAGGGATGGCAGGTTTACTGTATGTGGAAAGATTGAGTAGACTAGGCCTATATTAACAAGAGTTTAGAAGAATAAGAGATGATGTCACTGAAATTTACAAAAATCTTACCAGACTCGACAGGGTGAATGCAGAGAGATGTTTCCTGAGCAGTCTGGAAACAAAAGCCACAGCCTCAGAATATGAGGTAGGTGACTTTGAACGGAAATTAGAATAATTTCTTCACATAATGGGTGGAATTCCCTGCCCTGGAAGCTCAGTCATTGAAGTTATTTGAAGCAGAGATCAATCGATTCAGGATTTAAAGGAATCAAGGAATATGGGGATAGTCCAGGAAATCAGCACTGAGGTAGCAGATCAGCCATAACCTAAATGCATGGAGGAGCAGACTCGAAAAGCCAGATGGCCCACCTCTTATTCAATTTCTTATGTTCTTGCATCCAATGGAACTGAATTTCAGAAGCACAACAGGCTGATGTGGTTATATAGTACAGTTAACACTGTCAATCAGGGATGCATCTTTAGGCATTAATGGGAACTTTTATTTAAATCAAAAATTAAATTTATTGATTTGAAATTCTGAGGAAGATCTTTTGTACATCTGGTATTTCCTGAAGTTGTGTGTGTTTGTGAACTTGTCATATTTGTATAATTGCCTGAACTGTTCACATTGAAAATTATTATGAAATATGAAGTCTAAGGTAGGTTTGTGTCTAGTTTTAGTGTGGTGGTGATTAATAACTGTAAGATTTGTTAAATACATGTTTGTGACTTTTATTTGTATAGGTCCGCTCTTCAATTGTCTTGTTGTTGTTCAAGGCAAAATTCAACTGGATTCATCACATTACAATCACAGTCATTCTGCTAGTTGTTGCTAATCTTTTGGTAATATACATCCCAACGATAAAGGATGTATTTGCTGTCGTTGGTAGGTTACAGTATTATTTCTGTTAAATATGTTACAATATCCTTTTCATTTAATTTTTGTCGTGCTGTGATCAGCATCAATTTCAGATGTGTGTATTTCTGTGTTACAGGGTCCACCTCTGCAAATATGCTGATCTTCATTCTTCCTGCTTTATTATATTTAAAACTTGTAAAGAATGAGTCTCAAGGAAAATGGCAAAAAATAGGTGTATGTACCTTTTTATTATATTTAATCAATGTTATTAATTCTGAATGTGAATGTTATAATCTAGTTTTGTGTTGAAGGATAACTTAAACTCTTTTCTGTGCACCCTATCCCAAAATTGATAATAATCGACAAAGACTGTACCAAAGCAGGAAATGATGCAAGACTGGAAAATTTACTCAGACCTACATATCTTGTTTATATATCCTTGACCCAGCTTGTTTATCTTTTTCATGCCCTACGTCAGAATGATGCACTGACCAGCAGGCCTGTTTATTATGCCTTTTGAACAAAATAGTTGCATAGGGAAAAGAAGCTCTCAAAGAGTAAAATGAAACACCAAATTTATGTGAATTGACTGGTGGAATTCTTCTCTGAGTTAGAAGGTTGTAGGGTTCATGTCTCAGTTCAGACATTTAAATACAAAAATATAAATTGATGTACTGGTGCTTTAAGGATAACAATCCCATTTTTCAAGCCATTTTTGCTATACTTCTGACAGCATGCTACTAAATCTGCAATGTGTCATTGCTGCTTGAAATCTTTGAAGTGAATTGCACATAGTAACTGTGGATTTAGGAAGATTTGACATAAATTCATCATTATTTCAGAAAGTTTTATTTTGTATTTCTCAACATTAAAGCCCTGTATTTCATGAGATCTTTATCAATGCCCTTGACCATTTGTAATCGTATTTCTAATGTCCTGTGAAACTGAATCCCTGAATCAAACTGTTCTCCTACATTGCTCATTCAGAAAACAATTATTCCTAATATTAACCAAAATGCCATGTTGTGATCCTTTACTGTTAACATTTACTCTGATCCTTTTATTCACATTCCACTGAATATCACTTTTCCCTTGTAGCATCATTTAGCATTCAGAATTATTTACTGGACGTCCTATTTTAGTTTTGTCTTGAAATTTGTCTACTGCTGCTTCTGGCCAAATAACTGAATATATTCCTGTTGTATGGTCTGAGCAACAGAGGTATCTGCACAGTGCTCCACTCTTCACTTCATAAATACCTTTGCCATGTCTGTCATCACACTCTCACCTTTATATGTGGGTTCAAGTCTAGAGTCTTGATCACAAAATCTCAGTTAAGGTTTCCACGCCAGCATTAAGAAAGATCCATCATTCATTTGTGATATTAAACCAAGGCCTTATTTGGTCTCCCATGATCTCATGGCACTTGAAGGAAATTTAGGGAATTATACCGAGTTTCTACACCAATATTCAGCTCTCAAGTCCGTTTGAGAAGCAGATTGCAATATTATATTTTTGAAAGCTGTGTGTGTGAAAGTGTCTGCTTCATTTCCCAATCTCCAGTCAAATGCTTTGGAGTACCCTGAGGTTGGGGAAAAGCGATACATATTGCAATATTTTTAGAAAATATTTCCACACTTGGTGCAAAAAACACTTATGTAATTAATGATAATTTATTCTATCTTTTTCACATGTTTCCAGTACTCAAGAAACCATTGTTGTTTAGGCCAACATATGTGAAAGTAGCAATTTTTAACATTTTGAAACAACTGTGTGTTTTGCTTTTGTCTCTATCAATAGAGGTGCCTAGAAATTCATCAGCGGCCTCCAACGCTGTAGACAATATCAATGTGTTGTATATTGCTTCCAAGCTTCATTCCATTGACTTCAATGGATTGAACTTCGGAGGCAGAGAATTAACTTACTTATTATGACACAGGAGATCATTCACCCAATTTGGCCCACACCGTCCACAAGCAGAGCGATCCTAGCAGTCTTATGACCTCTCCTTAATTCCCTGTACTCCTACAACTTATTTTCCCTCATGCCCCTTTGATTCTATTTGCCAGTTGCCTACACTAAATGTTAATTTACAGTGGCCAATTACCAGCACATCTCTGGAACTTGGGAAGAAACGAGGGCACCCAGTGGAAGCCCTCACAATCACAGGGAACATGTGCAAACTACATAGACAGCACTCAAGTTCAAGATCAAACCCTGGTTCTTGCAGCAGTGAGGCACTAATGTTAACTACTGAGCCACGATGCAATGAACCACTGCTACTATTCAGCACTTTTAGCACTACTGATCAGGGATAAATTTCTAGGCATCTCTTTACAAAAATGACTGTCAAATCCCACCAAATTGAAATCGCCTATAGTTTTCTCTTATTCCACTAACAAAGGAGTAACTCATCTTCTAATTTATTTTTTTTCAGGCTGTAGCATTTCTCATTGTTGGGATAATGTTTATGATGTTTACCGTACCACTGATCTTTGTTGAATGGAATGAAAGACGTGGCAATTACACAATCATGAAAAGCTGCTCAGAATGACGGTGACACTGATAACAGTCTGAAGAAAATGACAAGATTTGTTTGCCAGTCCAGAGTGTTCAGTGAAGTATTATTCAGTCAGAAATTTGGTTAACCAAGAAGTGCCACACCTGTGGCTTACCTGCTACAATTTTTAAGATAATGCAAACAGACCACTTTGGACCACAATGAAGCTGCAACCTTAACAGATGTATAATCATAACTAGATAGTTTTAAAATTTTCTCTATTCCAAACAAAACTAGAAACTATTTGTCCGTAATTACTGGTAGATAAAAATTTCTGGCAATTTTTTGGTACTGAAATTCTAGCTTTTTATTATTTAAAGTATTTTTCATCCATTTTGCAAATTATTCCATTTTAATTATTTAAAGGAAAATTACATTCCATAAACCACTCTATACCTTATAATTTTTTCCCCAATCTTCTTTGAAGCCTATTGTAAAATGGCATATCCATCATGGTAATCAATTCTACCTCAATTATGAAAGGTCTCAGTTGTAACATTTGATATGAACAGGGTTTGAAATGTCATGATGCAATGCAAACAAATGAGCACTTAATATATTCCTTTCACTCGTTTCAATGTTGATAAATATTAGTGCAGGAATGACCTTGTTGCTATATTATGCAGGTATAAAATTTGTATCAAAAGTATGTAATTTGAGATTATTTGATTATTATGTAATCAAATATTCCAAGGCCCACTACCTCACTTAAAACAAATATTATAGTGGAGACACACCCACAAAATGTTATCTCTAAGGTTACATGATATTTTAATATAGTTATACCTTGCTACAAATAGTCCAGGCTGATGGTTCATGGCAGCACTCGAGGCATGCTACATTCTCAAGATGCTAAATCAAAGTCTTTTTATTCGATTATAAGTGATGTTATGCACTTGTGTGTTGATTTTGTGAACTTGTTATGAGCATGGAATTCAGAGGATCCTGCAATAGTGAGCTCTTTGCCCAAATTTCTATGATATCCTCTCCTTGTCAAACATTTTTTAAAATCCAGGATGCACTGGGGCTATGTTTGACTTTTCGTAACAATATAAAATGAGCAACTGCAGATCTAGTGGTCGATTTTACTTCTGTTCCATACCCTATTTCTTTTGGAGGATGGAAAACAATCTGTTCATTTGCTATCAACGAAAACAACTTGTATTTGTATAGCATTTTTTGTGTGATGAAGCATCCCAAGGCATTTCCCAGGCATATTGCCAAACAGCATGCAGCATTGTAGCATCTCACAATAGAAAAGAGAGATGTGGAGACTGAGGAAGGGAATTTCAGAAATTGGACCCTTGACTGCTGAACGCACAACTGCAATGGAGAACTGCAAAGATCTTGGATGGTTGTAATGGGGAGAAAATTACAAAGATAAAGTGGTGGAAGACAGTGAAAGGATTTTAAATCAAGGGTGCGAATTTGAAAGTCATACTACTGCTTAACCAGGAGCCAACTTAGGTCAGCAAGGACAAGGGTGATGAGTGAATGGGACTTAGTACAAATTAGGACTTAAGCAGCATGGTTTAGATGACATCAAATGTGCGGAAGTTTGAATAAGTGATTGGCAAGGAATGCATTAGGATGATAAATTGTACTGATAACAAAGGGATAAAGGTAGGTTTCAGCAAGAAATGAGGTGATGGAGAGACAGAATTTATTAAGTATCCTTCCAACTCACCAGGGTCTCATGTCCCAAGCTCTTTCCACTCACTGCAACCCCGTTCACTGCCCTCCCTTTAAACTCACTTGATTCACATTATAAACCAATGTAACATCTGAAACAAATAAATTAAAAATGTGTTGGTGTATTAATGTACATAACATTCAATAGTCTGCAAAAGTTGCTAGTCCAGCACCCACCAAAGTCCCAAGCATGCCAAGTTATCATAGCTTTACAGTCCTAATCTTGCACTTCCTTGCTGGTAGATATTTTTTTAAAAAATTAGGCAAAATGGCTCCGGTATAGCAAGAAAATACTTTGTTTTTGAGATTAGGCAAGCTTTCTGCAAATGATTTAATGAGATACAATTTGAATGAATTTCTATTGGTAGCAGATTTGTAACTGAAACCAGTACATGCTGCAGTTTTCAATCTGTCCATATCTTACAATAGGAAATAGAATTTTGATTTTTTTAAAAATGATATATAAATTTGCTTCTGTGAAATGCTTTCATTTATTTTAGTTTAGATTACTGCTTTGTAAGTCTGAATGCTTTCTTTTAATAAAGTTGGAATGTTGTCATATACTTGCAATTCAGGAAACAATTGCACTGATTATAGACAAAAATTCTGGAATTTTGCATCCACAATCATGTTAAAAAAATTTGTTTTGCTGTTAAAAATCTGTTTCCATTATCTATTGGAAGGAAAATGTACTGCACATATCAACTATGTTAATTTTAATATTTGAACTTTTCGGACATATATCAGAATCAGATCCATTATCACTGACATATGTCATGAAATTTGTTGTTTTGTGGCAGTAGTACAGTGCAAGACATAAAGTTACTTAAGTTACAGAAATAAATAGTGCAAAAGGGCAATAATGAGGTAGTTTTCAGAAGTTCATAGACTGTTCAGAAATCTGATGGCGGAGGGGAAGAAGCTGTTCCTGAAACATTCAGTGTGGGTCTTCAGGCTCCTGTACCTCCTCCCCGATGGTAGTAACGAGAAGGGGGCATGTCCCGGATGGTGAGGGTCCTCAGTGATGGATGATGCACCACCTTGTGAAGATGGGTGGGGAGATTTGTGCCTGTGATGGAGCTGGCTGAGTCCAGAACCCTCTGCAGCCTCTTGCGATCCTGCGCATTGGAGCCTCCATACCAGGTGGTGATGCAACCAGTCAGAATGCTCTCCCCGGATACATCTATAGAAATTTGCAAGAGTCTTTGGTGACGTGCCAAATCTCAAACCCCTAATGAATTAGAGCCGCTGGCCTGCCTTCTTCATGATTGCATCAACATGTTGGGCCCAGGATAGATCCTCTGAGATATCAGTTTAATAAACTTCTTCTGAAGCTGCTTCCAACATTATGACCCTTCCTTAAATAAGCAGACCAATACTATACACAGTAGTCCAGATGCAGACTCACCAATACCCTTAATAACTGAAGCAAACCTCCCTGCTTTGGTAATAAGCAATATCATTCTGTTAGCTTTCCTGATTGCTTGCTGGTCTAGCCTTTTGCAAGTCAAGCTCTTGGACACCCAGATCGCTCTGTATCTCAGAGTCCTACAGTCTATATCTATATCCCTTTGTAGCCTCCTTATGAACTCTTCACAAGCCACTTTCCTACCAATCTTTATGTCATCAGCAAATTCAGCAACTGTACCTCCAGTGCCTTTATCGAAGTCATTTATGTAAATGGTAAAAACTTGAGGCCCCAGCACAATCCCTGGTCAAGCAGAAAATGACCCAGTTATGCCTAGTCTCTCTTTCCGGTTAGTCAGTCAACCTTCCATCCATGCCATTATGTTACCTCTGTGTTTTCCATACTAAACCTTGATGCACATCTTATCAAACGTCTTCTGGAAATCTTGGTTCTCTTTATCCACAGCACATGTTACTTCTTCAAAGAACAAAGAAGATTGGGGAAACCATACTTCCCTTCCACAAAACCATGCTGAACTTGCCTGGCCGCCCTGAATTTTTCTCAGTGCCCTTGTTAACACCTGTAACAGCAGTTTCTAACTTGACAATTTAACACTGTTTCTGTCACTGTGTAAGTCAGTTCCCCAAGTACACAACACACAACTGGGAATTTTGTTGCAAGGACTTATCCTATGTTGGCACCACTGGTTATGAAAAATCGTTAATTGCCTTTGGCAAGGAATAAAGATAACAAAATGGATATTTTTCTTCTTCCAAATCAGATAACGCACTTTCAGTAGAGAGGGATAGAGGAAGGTGAAAGAATGAAGAGATGCATGAGACTGCAGATGCTCGAATCTGGAGCCTCAGGCAACCTGCTGGAGGAACCCAACTAGTCGAGCAGTGTGTGGTGGGAGAGGAATTGCCAACGCTTCAGGTTGAAACCCTGCATCAGGACAAAGAGTGATCTGGAACTTAGACTCACACAATAATACACTGAAGATCTCTTTTGACAAAAGCATTGGTATCTTTTAGCTGTAATATCTCACTGGTGTGGCAGCATCATAATGCTTCTGTTTCAGCTGCTTGAGTTTAATTGCAGAACTCCCATATCACCACAACACTCCATGATCCCACACATGCCCTCTGCCCCCAGAAAAATCAATCTCTAACCAGGAAAAAGTTGCAAGACATTTATTGCAGTGCCAATTAAATATGTATAGTCTCCTCTGCTCTTCAAGTCAGGTTACTGCCCTTTTTAATTTTTAATTCAAGGTCAAATTAGTCACGCACGTCTCTGAGCTACGAGGAGAGGTTGGATGAACTTGGATTGTTTCCTCTGGAGTATCAGAGGCTCAGGGGTGACCTGAATTGAAGTGTATCAAACTATGAGAGGCGTAGGCTAGATCGTCAGAGTCTTTTTTCCCAGCGTGAAAATGTCAAATACCAGAGGGCACAGATTTAAGGCGAGAAGGGGGAGGTGTAAAGGAGATTTACGAGGCAGGCTTTTTACTTACACACAGAGTGGTAGATGCCCAGGATGGGCAGTCAGGGGAAGCAGATAGTACAGCAACATTTAAAAGGCATTTTATAAGCCCACGGACAGGCAGGGAATGGGGGGGATATAGACCACTTGCAGACAGTAAGAATTAGTTTCATGGTCGGCCCAGACGTTGTGGGCTGAAGGGCCTGTTCCTGTGCTGTGTTCTAGGAGATGCCAGGTTCCCACTAAAGCAGAGTAGAAAAGTACAAGAAACATAAAGGGAAGTAGGCCATTCAGCCCCTCATGCCTCCTCCACAGTTTCAATAAGATCATGGCTGAGCATTTACCTCAGCACCGCTTTCCTGCAGTAACCTCATACCCCTTGATTGCTTTAATATCTACAGATCCACTGATCTCTGCCTTGAAGATACTCCGTGACTGAACCTCCACCACCTCCTTGCGTAGTGAGAACTGTAAACATTCACCACCCTCAGGGTAAAGAAATTTCACCCCCTCCCTGTTCTGAGTAGGGGCATTCTCCGTGTAAAGCTTCCCTTTTAAACCTCGTTAGAAGCCAAAGAAAGATGTCACCCTTAGAAAGGAAACACTTTCAGCCCTTCCCCAATCAGGAGCGGTGTCTCATTTGTGGGGAGAGAATGGACACGTTTGGTTTGTGTTTCCTGGAGCAGAGGCTGAACTGGGACTGGTGTTGGTTTATTATTGTCACTTGTACCGAGGTCCAGTGAAAAACTTGTCTTACAAACCAATCGTACAGGTCAATTCATTACACAGTGCAGTTACAT
>JARFYF010000029.1:36093152-36103577 GCA_030265395.1 Rhina ancylostomus | reverse complement strand
AGTGTGGTTTATAAACGAGACAATATAAAGAGTAACACAAAGGTATTGTATATCATTTGTGATAATTGGTAAATACAGATATGTTGAATATTGAAAATAAAATGAACCCAAGCAGTTGAATATTGTTGAAGTAAGGTACAAGAATGCCCGTTCATAGTTGCAAAAACTTGTATTGTCTGCCTTTACATTGTGAAATAGGAAACAAATCATATTTTAAATTCAATTTCTGTTTTTTTTTCTCCACATTTCAGATTCCAGTGAAGACATGCTTCAGTAAAAATTCACAACAGAAGGATGGCAGCAGTGGACATTATGTTGGTGTCACAAGGTTTGTAGTGACAAAGTCCTTTGAGGTCATCCAAATGTATCTTTTGCAGTAATTGGTTGTTGTTCATAATACTCTCTGCTTGTGGAAGACTTTCATTAATGGGTCCGGAACATATGACTTACTGGCTTCATGCCTCATAGAATGCTTCACTGTGGCATTCCTACAGAACTCTCAACCAAGTTCACAAGAAATTAGGAGCAGAAGTAGGCCTGTCCAAGCTTGCCCTGCTATTCAAAATGATCATGGTTGATCTGCTCAGGCCTCAACTCCCCCACGTTACCCTCAATTCCGTGATCTTTCAAAATTGTTTCTAACTCTTGTTTAAGTACCTTGTGATCTAACCTCCTTAACCCTTTGGGGTGCAAAATTCTAGCAATGTACCACCATCAGTTAC
This sequence comes from Rhina ancylostomus, assembly GCA_030265395.1. Classification (NCBI taxonomy): domain Eukaryota; kingdom Metazoa; phylum Chordata; class Chondrichthyes; order Rhinopristiformes; family Rhinidae; genus Rhina; species Rhina ancylostomus. The sequence continues at coordinate 36,102,855 of JARFYF010000029.1, read as the reverse complement.
AAGATTGGGGCAGAGTAATTTCTTTTCACAATGTCCTTTTCATGTTGAGATGTTTCCACCAGCGGGAGAATCTCAAATTTATCCTAACATATCCTGTACATTATAATAAGATCACTCCCTTCTTCCCCACACCCCCTTCCCATTCTACTAAACTTTAAGGAATGCAGATTTAACTTCTTTAGCTGTTCATGCTAAGACAGTAAACCATCCCACCAGTGATTCCTGTGGGGTGCACATGTTCAGCACTTACTGAACATTTAACTACTGAGAGTTGGTGGTTCTAATCTGAATCTTCAGTCCAGCAAGGTTCATCCCATTTGTATTTCTGTACAGCCAATGTTCCCAAAGAGTAGGGGTGGAATTTAAGGCAAGCTACACACCATGGTATAATGAATTCATTGTATTTTCTTGTGTTATTGGAGCTAAAAATAGTAACAATTTCACTAGCACAAGGGAACTTGGCATTACTAACAGGCATATCCACAAGTAAGTAATTTTTGAAAATATAATTAAACTAATGCTTGCATTTCCCCCTGGACTTTGTAAAAGATTGTGTTGCTTACTGTAATTGGAGGGTTAATATGCTTTGCATCATTTTTGAGTAATCTTGGAACTGTGTGAACAAGGAAAGCAATCGTGTCTCCTTAACCAATCAATTCAATGAATTATTAATAATCCACAGAGATTCTGAATCGGGAATTATTAGATAGGCTACTGAATTCAATACCTAACTGGGTACAGAAAGTAAAATGAGAGGGTAAGAAATATGGGATCAAAGAAGTGCCTGGAAGTTTAATGACACAGAAAAGTTAGCACAGAATTGTTTAGTTTTTAAAATCTAAGAAAATGAAGTTCCATACTTGTGGAAGTTGGTTTTCATCATCAAAGAGGTTGTTGGGCCCTGGTTAAGACACTGGAAATAACCCAGGTTTATCCAGTTGAATTTAGTGGATGTAAATTCCAGAGATACAGCAAATCCATGCCATTGCATTATTTCAATGCTAACTCTCTCAGTGAAACAACTCTCTCAGTGAGCCATGCCAACTTGTACAGCACCTTCTACTAAAGGAACATTGCAACTTGAATGGCATTTTCTTGATCACCATATTTAAACACAGTCCTCAAATTCTTCTGTCTGATTTACACTTCAGTAACAGTGCAATTAGACTGTTAATTCTACAGTACCGTCTAGCCAACTATCTGTTAAGATAATGAAGATTTTATGAAAATGTCTCCAAAAAACCTTATCTGTCTATTTCTTCTGAAAATTTCAGAGAACATAATGTTTTGAATGATGGTGTATGCACGTGCTCAAAGGGGAAATGCAAAAGTAAGTAGAAAATTATCTTTATTTTGATGTTATAAGCTAGAAGAAAGACAACATTTTTAAATAGTATAGTTATTTTTATTTTCTCTGGAAAGGTTTTTTATTTAAGGGTTACTCAAGATGCATAAAACTCAGCATCCGTGTATCATCATTCTATCATTTCACAATTTCTCCCTCTTGCTGTCTCTCAAATATGAGAGTGGTGTTGTAGATGGTCATATATGGGGGTGGGGGGAAACAACATTTGTATGAAACGTTTGCTTCCTGTGATAGAGAGGACTGGGTCAGTGAATCAAAACTGAGGTGATATGCAGCATTAAAAAATTTTTTTGACAGGGCACTGTGATGATTGGCAACAAACTGAATTTTGTGAAACTCAAAGCATACCGATCATTGCTTACAACAAAAGGAGCAGGAGTTCCATGAAGACTACAAATAAGGTTAGTTTAAATGTTGTGTAAAATTTTACAAATGTGCAAAGTTTTGGAAAGCTGTTCTGTTAGCATAGGCATTAACCATCTTTTGGGGGATTTGTTATAAAGCAAAACCTTCGTAAAACATCACTTTGTTTTGAAGAACCACATATCTATGCTGTTTTGATATATAATATTTAATATATATAGTGCTTTAACTTAACAAGAATATTGACTTTTTATACAATGACAAATTAAGCACTTCAGTTCTCTCAGTAGCCACCAACTAAGATACCAGTTAATAAAGCATACTACAGTTGTATGTGTCTGACTATCTCCCAGCATTTCCTAATGAATGTTTCATACAACCACATGAATGGTAGTAACTAGAGAGGTAAGGTTCTGCAGTATCAGTTTACAACAATACATATATTGAATATGTTTGTAAAATTACTGTGGCATACATTTTAATGTCTCCTCTTTGGTTTTTCTCAGTACTGGGATGCACACCACATAGTTTTGTGAGGATAAGTGCATTTATGATTGTCTATCAAATCGTAAAAAGTGGTGTTGGGTAGTCACAAATGCTAATTCTGAAATTTACATGAAATATTTTGAGCAAAGTGTTCAGTTGTGTGTAACACATTTTCAAATGCTATATCTTAACATCTTTGATCATTTTTTGTATATATTCAGTCATGGGATGTTGCCCTGAGAAAGTGGGTTTGAACTGTTTCTTGAACTACCAACAGAAGTGATTTGATTCAACACAAACTAATCCATCCAGCTGTTAAGTGTCAAGACTGGCTCAGTGGTATAGTCAGTAGAACTAGTGCCTCATAGCTTTCATTGACCTGCGTTCAATCCTGAACTGCGATGCTACCTTTGTAGCATGCACATTCTCCCTATGACTGTGTGGTTTCCCCAGCATGTTCTTGCTTCCACATCCAAAAGATGTGTGGGTTGTTAGGTTAATTGGTCATTCTAAATTGCCCCATTATGTGTAGATGAGTGGTAGAATCTGGTGGGAATTAATGAGAATGTGAGGGGAATGGAATTGCTCTGTGGGCCGGCATAGATTCAATGGGACAAAATAGTCTCCTTTGTCATCAGGACGTAAGAGCTATGCTTTTGTAGGACTAGTATCATGTATAAGCCTGACCAGGTAAGAAGAACTGATTTGCTTTTCTAAAATTGATTAATGTGCTAGTTGTTTTTTTTAAATGTCAATCTGAGAGCAAAGTGACCACAAATCTATTTTGTGGGTCTATGTATGTCATTTTAATTTGAAAACATATATTGCTGCCATAAAACGAGTTGCCACTGAACCTCATTGACCCACTGTTTCTTTTTGTGTTTTTGAACTTAGTGTTTGATTTTTCTATCAACAAGTTTATATTAAGCCTTGATAATTTCTTTATTCACCTATTCATTGGTATTAATATTCCAGTATGATCCACTATTATTTATGGGCACTTTAGAAGGAATGGGTACCAGAAAAATAAGCATCTTATTTTGTAGTTTTGCCACAATTTTGGATAGGAAGATAACACATTTCAGGCAACAAATGACCACTAGTTTGACATAAATTCAGCTTTTCTTCCTGTCACCACCCCCCCCCCCCCCACCGCCCCAATGTTCTAGCAGAAAGTTCAGTTTCTGTGCTGTACATGTAAGTTTCAGAGTGTGTACACCACAGGCAAGTTTGTACTTTCAGATGTAGTTCCAGCAACACTAGAGGCAACTGCTAGATGAGCAGCTGAGAAAGTCTCTTTGCCCTATTTGAGTCTGTACTCATCCTTAGTTTTACCTTTCCAAAAGAATGAAATAAAACTGATTTGTGTATTTGCACATTTCATTCTACATGAAGCAGTAAAGTATCTTTTTATTTTCATAAAGTTATTCTTTTATTTTAATAGGTCAACAGAAAAAAATGTCATCAGCCATGCGTGAGGAATGATCTGAACAGTTTCTCTCCACATTATGGGAAATCGGAAATGTCTCTTTCCCAGGCTGAAAACAGGTAAATCTCAGTGCTTAAGTTTATGCAGCCCAATAATATTTCAGAACTATTGAATGAAATAAAGTGGCCTTGTTGAGCATTCCATATGTCATTTTAAGTTGTGTTAATGGTGCAAAACTTTTTTTTGGTGTTAAGTTTGCTCAAACTCTAATTTGCATCAGTTGTATGTTAGAAAGTAATGATCAGAGCAACCATGCAACATATGGACCTGGAGCTACATGAAGATCCAAATAACTTTGCATAAAAGCATGAAAGCTGACAATTATTAAGTGAAGTGTAACATTTATGATAAGTGTCTTTTAACATTTTGAAGTCTTAATGGAATAAAAATCAATTTCATTTTGTCTTCAAATTTAAATTAAATTTTATTTACAGCGTGGTAACAGGCCCTTTCGGCCCAACAAGTCCGTGCTACCCATTTTAAACCCATGTTAACCTACCCGTACGTCTTTGGAATGTGGGAGGAAACCGGAGCACCCGGAGGACACCCACGCAGACATGGGAGAACGTACAAACTCCTTACAGACAGCGACGGGAATCGAACCCCGATCGCTGGTGTTGTAATAGCGTCACACTAACCGCTATGCTACCATGCCGCCTTAAGGGAAACTGTAAAGATCAATCTCCTATTTAGATTCAGGGCATAGTTATTGGAACATTATATGTACCCGATGTAAACTATTCCAAAACCCAAGTTTGTCTTTGTAACATTTGTAAATTACTGAAACCTGAAACCACTTTCTACAGGAATAACACTAGAGTGTGTAAAAATGATGAAAATTAAGTGTAATTGTGTAGTTAGGTTACATGTAAATGAAATTCAGGAGGAGTGTATCAATATTATTTGCACGTGTACCATCTGTTCATTAGCAAAACATCTGAAGGTGCTTTGGAAAGCAAATTTCATAAAAGAATGGTCCTCAATATCTATCAGATTTGGTAGATATTAAAAAAGAACTTGTGTATTGAGTTGTAAGTAAAATATGTTAAAGTGGAATTTATCATCTCCATTTAATATAGTAAAGTACCAAACATGCTTTATGGCAGCACGTTTGTCGTCGGGCCGAAAGGGTGGTGATTAATGTTTAGTAGATATTTAAAAACAAAATTATGAAAGAGGACAGGATCGAAGGGAGGTAAGGTTCAGGATGGGAATTCAAGATCAGAGACTAGATAGTTGAAGGCACTGCTGTAAATATGGTGCATAGGAAAGTGGGGATGCCCATGAAGCCAAAACTGGAGGAGAACAGGGTTGGAAGCAAGTCCTGGAGGGTTTGAACACAAGAAGGGAATTGTATATCAAAACATTTCAAGTTACCTTCCATGGACTAAAATGGAACAGTTGCATTAAGGAATAAATTATGATGTGGTTATTTTTGGGAGGGAAAATTATGTTGGCAACTATTTCTATAAAAGTTTGCAAAATCTGACTGTATAATGGTGAACACATATTTTGTCATTGCCATTCAAAATGTTCTCTCTTTTTTGTAGCACTGAGTTTGTTGACGTGTGTGAAATTGCACCACTAATCAGACAGAAGAGAAGAGGACCTGAGTCATTTAGATTGCCATGGCGAAATGCTCTCACTGCCCTTACAACAGAAATGTTGAGGTACTGACTCAGGATGAAGTTAAAGCTTAAATTTGTGGATTAAATGTTTTAAAATGTGTGGAGCAACTGCTTAATGCATTGGATAACAATTTTGTTCTTTAGTACTGTGCAAATAGCAACATCACTTTAAAGACCAATATTGATTAGCTAACACCAGTGACTTTGCTTGTTGGTTGCCACCTTGCTGGCATCAGATAAAACATAATGGGCAGAATATTTTAATGTTTTAGATTCAATAAAAAAAATTGGGTTTGTATTATGTTTTTACTGTTTGTAATCAATTCTCCAAAATATGTTTCATTTTTTTTAGTGCATCTAGATTGTCTTTTGTTCAGGCAGACTGCCCCTTGCAAGACTTTTAACTTCTTGATCTGTTGTTAATGTAGCAATTTTCATGTCTCCTATCCGTTTTTTCTAAAAGACAAGTCATAGTGCAGTACAAACACAGTTATAAGTTCTGTCATTATCAATTTTCTGGATTGTCCATAAGATTTTATAGAGAAAATAAGAAATTGGAGGGCCTCGGGGGTGTCAGCTCACCTCCTTATTCACCCGTGGATGTAGTTGCTGCTTTGTCAGCCAATTTTCCCCGAAACAGTAACAGTAAAAGGTATTATTGGATTAGTTATCTAGCTAATAATTTGATTGGCTATATTACTTTGGTTTTAAAACTTTTGAGCTAAAAAGCCTTGAATTATGCAAATTAAATATTTTCTGAAAGCCATAATATGTAACACCCAGCAGTGATTTTGTTTAAGTTACCATTGTTAACTGTATTTTTGAATAATTTTTTTGTCTTTACCTATGCTTGATACTAAAATAGATCATTCGCCTCATGAAAATTGAATAATTTACATCCCTTTATGTAAGGGAAGTGTAGTTCAACTATATCAAATGTAGTACTTCACTTTTTCGTACAATATATCCTGTTTTCCTTGCTCAAAATAAAACATTTTGCTTTCTTGTTCTGATGAGATCTTTATTCTTTCACAGGCATGAAATAGACTTAATTTCTGTTGGAAATGATGAAGCAGCAACTGCTTTACCCCTGCAAGATCTGACGTCAGGAACTCCATTTCTATCGAACCCACTCGGATTGGGGCGTTCTGGTGAGATAATTATTTCCAACTCAAAGACAGCCTCCATCTAGGTACTTTCTGATTTTAAAACCTTTATGGTTTGCAATGTTCAGCATTTTTGCTGCTTAATTATACACCCATAGTTGTGAGGATTTGTTTAAACGTTTAAAATAAATTTTCCAATTTTTGTTCTTTAGCCAATTATTTTGCTTAAAATTCCTTAGGATATTTTTATTCACAGCCTTGTTTCAAAAGAAATATTGTAAGAGGTCGCATTTTGAATAGATGTTTTTTCATTTCCTTTGCTCCTTGTCGGCATCAATTTTGGAAAATCTGTTCATTACAGTAGAAAGAAAAGAACAGTGGGAAAAATCCCATTTTTGTTCACCAAGTTTAAAAATTACCTTGAAGTCACTGCTATTGTTTTATTTGTGTTTAACAATTGGGCTGATACTGTCAACAGTGGATGTATTGCTTCTCACCAAATGGAGCAATTGAAAGCAATATTACAAGTACACTAACCACAGCTTGCTAGAGTAAAGGATGATCTTTACCCAGCTAAAGCTTCAAACATTGAGGCAGGTCTACTGGTGTTATCTTGAAAGCAATAGAAATCTTGGTGTTATTTAAATATAGCAGACTACCTGTTAAAACTGTCTTCAGTGAAATTGTAGAGTAGTACAGTAAGCGATGTAAAGCAAGTACTTTTTGAATTTCTAGATAACACATTATCCGATGACAAAAGTATTTTTACATTAACCCCATTTGATAAAAGGACCGGATGTATTTATACAGCACTTTATCACATCTAGTTTAACAAAAATGTTTTCCATACTATGCATTTTTTGAACTAGTGCTTTTTACATAGACAAATAAGACAGCTGTTTAGGGTCATCCACTGCAAAATTCCACCTAGAGGAACAAGGAGATCTGCCAAAGGTGATTAAAGGGCAGATAGAGGCCAGGATACAGAGAAAACTCCATGATCCTTTACAAATTAGCACTATGTTATCCTAATCCTTCACTTGAAAGGTACTCTAGACTTCAATTTGGCATATCTGGTGGGTGCAGGACACACTCTGTATCAGAGTGACACCCTAGGTTACACTAAAGTATTATACTGGCATTTAAATCTGCATCCTTGCTACCTAGAGAAATGAATTCAATTCCAAACGACGCAGTCGTATTCAGAGGCAAACTTTTTTACAAAAGTAGATAAATAAGTATTTCTTTTATTAATAATTGTTTTAGGGTATGATGTGGTGTATTAAATTGACAAGTAAGGATATTTTACCTGAAGACATGGGCCCTCTTACTCAGTTTAGATTGAGAGTTTTCTATTTGTTAGATGTATTTCTCCAAGGTGAATGTTTGATAGTTCCTTGTGTTTTTGTTCTTGCAGCGAGCTTGTTCTGCTATTGTTTAAAATCTTCTGGATTTAAAATGAACTGATGAGATCCTTACCATTATGCATTATATAATCCAGGGAATTTACAGTAAACTTTTTATCTCCTAGCATTGAAGCACCATGCTCTATTAACTGTGAACACCTGCACCCTAGTTATCTGAAGGTCTCCTTAGACAGTGTGGAAAAAGAAAGAGAACTTCAGGAAACTATTTATAAAACTAATTGAAAAGTTTATTTAAAAAAATAATAAAGAATTAGAGGTATATGGCAGATGGTACTTTTGTTAAAATATCTTTCAGTGAAGTGGTAATATTATGTTTTGCAATGTTCCCATCAGACAATTATTGATTAGATATTATTATATTTATCCAGTTAATTTTCCTGGCAAGAAGTGTGCACTTGCAGGCACCAGAGGAGGTGGAGAGAAAAAGAATAAGTCTGGCGCATCAGGTAGTACTAATGCAAGCACTTCTGAAACTTCACAAGGCAGAAGAAGATCGATGCGCATCAGTAAAGCAGAAAACTTGGACAAATCTACCAGCTCATCTCAGAGGCCTCAGTCAAGCTCGGGTACATCCGTTTCAAAAGTATCTATGGAATGTGCGCAAACTCCGCCTAAAAAGGCAGGAAAGCAAAAGACCAAGAGGAAATTAGAGAATGAACAAAGTAAAATTCCCTCTGATAAAAAGAAAACCAGAGTTACCCGTAGTTCGTACAAGAAATCTGATTCTAGCAGTTCGGACCCAAACGATAGTCCATTTGTCAGTGAAACTGAGCCTCAACCTCACACACCTCTCTCCAATGAAAAGCAGTTGACAAATTTGGATAATATTAGTCCAAGCCATTTATCAGCTAATGGCTGTAGTGAAACCGCTATTTCAGTAGAAAAGGATAAAGAGGAAGAAGTTATTGAAAAAGAGCATAGTCATGTTGAGAATACAAACCCATCTGTTGATGAAGAGGACTGTACACCAATTACTGACCCAATTAATAGTGAAGACTCAGGAAATTCAAATCTTCCTCCATCTACTGAAGATGAAAATTTTATGGAACTTAACTCAGGAAATGCAACAGAGCATGCTGACAGTGAAATGGTTAAAATGGAACAGCATCATTTGGAAGATGATTCTCTCAGTACAGATGTGCCCTGTGCCAGTGTATCTAATAGTGATCAAGCTATTGGTCCTGCAAGATATCCTGAAAGTCCCTCAAATAAAGGTTGTGAGGAGGTAATAATTAAGACACCAGCAGAAGATCAATATTCTGAACAATATAAAGAGGAAGAATTTACAGAGAATATGGGAAGTCCTGAACAAGTACCTTCATGTGGGGGCATTACTGAAAAGCAATCAACTGCTGAAAGTACAGGAATACATGATGATGATGATGATGATACATTCTCTGAGAGAAAAATGTCATTGGATAGTATTGATGCTGAGCATCCTAATAGAACTGAACCTGCAGAGGTTAAGGAAGTTCCAGGTGAGGGAGACCATACGTCAGGCTATAAAAGTGATATTAGTAAAGAGTTATCAGTTGAAGTTCCTGGAAGAATTGCAGCAAATAGTGGCCTGATCAATGAAATGTCTTTGGAGAATATCAAACCAGAGCAGCTGAAAAACATGGAAACTCCAGAAATTTTAGGCACTGAGAAGGAATCTGATTGTAGAAGTATTATTAGCCAGCAGTATGCTGAGACACATAAAACATACATGGAAGAGAACAGCCTGAAGCATGAATTGACCTCAGAGCATCTAAAGCTGGAGCAGTTTGACATGGGTTCAATGAAAGTTTTAAATGTACCAGAACACATGTCTGATAGTAAAATAGGTATTGGTCAGC
>JARFYF010000029.1:36018738-36030948 GCA_030265395.1 Rhina ancylostomus | reverse complement strand
ATCACATCATCTATCCGCCAATGCTCTGGAACCATTTCCTTTTCTAATTAATTTTCACGTGTTTGTACAAGTAGTTCCACTATCTCATAAACAAGTATGCATCCATTAAATGCATACCAGGATGAGGGCCCTTCCACTGCTTCCTTGAACAGAGGCCCAACCAGTTCATCTCCACCAACATGCTTATTCAACTAGTCAAGCTAGGGATGGTAATTCAAAGAATCTCAATGCACTGTGCCCATCTCTCTCTTTAGAAAAGCTCTTTGAATTTGCAATTCGTGCCAAAGATAGACCTCTGCCCACCACTACACCACTTAGGGTCCTGGGTTAGCACTGAGTGATGCCCAGGAACCCAGATGGACAGCTGGAGAGAGTGTCATCTACACCCACCACAATCCTGCTCAATGGCTCCTTTCAAGGAGTAAGGGTTATCCTGGAATTCCCAGGAAGTATAACACCTTTTAAGGTTAAAATTTAAAAAGTGGAAGTTCTGAATCACAAATTTTATTTCATGTTATAAGCCGTTCAGAATTTAAATTGTTCCTGTACAAATCTATTATTTTTTTACCTTAATAAAATTTCTGCCTGTTTTTTCTTTCCACTCTGTTCCAAATACAGAAGACAAGGTTCCCAAAGCTGTGAATATAGTAATATTAGAACAATTAAGTACAAATTACAGTTAGTAGTTATAGTAGGTTAATGCTAAGCATCACTTTGTTGGGCATCAAACAGGCCTGTGCTGTTAGGTAAACTAATAAAACTTTGACTTTTTTTTAAATACATATTTGCTATTTTTGCTAAATGAAAATTTATCAAGGCATTTGTTCAAAGAATCTGTCACAAATGTCAGCCAGAGAAACTACTACAAGTTATGCACAATGCTAAAACATACACAAAACATTTAAACTAATCGAAGTCTTTAAACACCAAATTGCTGAGTTGCATTTCTCATGGTATAATATTTATTTAAAATAAATAGATTCTTTTTGTTATTTAAATAATTGGGCTGTAAGAGTCAAAGATAATCCTCAAAACAAAACAATGGAAATTGCTTCTAAATTTTCTTCGTGTATAAAAAGTAATTAAATTACCTAAAAGCAATTTGAATTTCTAAATCAAATCTGTAGCAAGTCTAAAGCAGTGGCAATTAAAGTAGTAGACACAATCTAAGCAGAAAATGCTGGAAGTGGAAGGAAAAGTAAAATCCAAAATGATTTCTTCCTTTATTCCAATTTGTTGTCTTCATTTAGCTTCTCTCAATGTAATTTTTTAAAATTTTATATTAATTCCACTACTTTCCTCCAAAGCTTTGAGTTATGGATTTTTCAAAATCAATTTCAGGCAGGCTTCTACTGAAACCACATAATTAGTAGCAAATTTAAAGGCAATAGATAAACCCAGATGCCCTTTTTTAAAATTCCACTACAATAATCAGAACTAAAAATACATTATTTATCATTCATGATGTTGAGACAACCCAAAATGCTTTTCAGCCAACGAAGTACTTGCAAAGGTTGGCTACAATTGTAATGCTGGAAATATAGGAACTACTTTACACACAGCAAACTCCTAGAAGCACAAATTTAATGGAATTATTTTGGTTTATCAAGAAATACCAATCACTACACCATGGAGAATATCACTTCTGAAATATAAACAAATTAATTAACATCTTGGGTCTTCATCAGAACATGATAATACAAGTAATTACCACATATATTTATTACATTTATTGATCAGTCTAAAACATTAGCCTTCAAAATCAACAAAATTAATCTAGAAGGGTCTTTGACCTGAAACATTATCTATTTCTCTTGCCACATATGTTGCCTGACCTGCTGAGCATTTCTAGCATCTTTTCTTTCACATTTCCAGCCTCAACAGTTTTTCCTGCCTTCAGAATATCCCTTCCTATTATTTGACACGCAATGAAGTGACTAACATTGATCAATCTAACAATGAAATGTTTAATAAATGGTATAACCAGTGTTATCACCAGTTTGGCAGGGTGAGGGGAATTCAATTCAATATTTTGCCCAGTGTGTAAAAAAGCAACAGTTGTATAGGAAATGAGAGGAAGAAAAGGTCCCACAAACAACAATCAGAAATGTGGTCAGTAAGAACCCCAAGACAGAAATATTAGACTGGATTGAAAGAGATCTCACCTGCCCTTCAAATAAAAAGATCTGCTTTAATGGATGATAAATAACCACCTCCTGTGCAGTGCTGTGATCCTTTTTTTAAAATGTATTTCAAATGCAGACTGATAAAGGATTACACGTTACTGTATGATTCAGGCAAAATATTCTCAATTCTAGAAAGTTAATTTTCTCCTTGAACTTCTAACTTAACATGTATGCATGTGGAGCATTTAATGACTGAATAAATTTTTAGCACTTGTCGCTTATCTCAAACACTTATTCTTTAATAAAACAGCCACCTGTAGATCAAACAGGTGAGAATAACAAAACTAAGGGACTTAAGGGTTCAAATAGCACAAATCAAAGGAATTGGGAAACGAAGTACAGCGAAGGCAAAAAGAATCATGGAATGTTTACAGCATAGGAGGCCAGTCAGCCCACTGTGTTCAGGCCAGTTCTTTACCAGGGCAAATCTCCACACTGCCCAGCCACTTCTCCATAGCCTTGTAAATTCCTCACCATATGTTCATCCAATTCTTTTTGTTTTGAAGGCCACAACAGAACCTGCTTCCACTATATCTACATGCAGTGCATTCCAGATTCCAAACATACAATGCAAGAAAGCTTTCCCTATTTCAGGTCTAATTCTTTTCCCCTTTACTGTAACTGTGATCTCTAGTTTGCAACCTTCCACTATCTACTTGGTCCATGAAATAACTTGCAAGCAAGAGCAGGCAAGCTACTGACTCAAGCTAGGTGTGAATTACTGTATCCGAAACCTTGAAGGCCAGTTATGCTAGACAATAAAGGTGCTGGGTGCAATAAACAATGTGGGAAGCTTGTCCTAAACAATGAGGGGTGATACTTGTCTTTGAATCTCTTGATTATAACTCAATTATGCTGGACAATAGGTGTGATGTCTGTCTCAGGATCTCTGAGGCCTGACCGAAACTCATGGAGCCAAACTCATTAGTGTGCGTGACAATATCTCTATAAATTTCTGTCTGCTCCTTTGGACTGTGGAGACCTCCGATGAAGTGTTACTTTGCAGCAGACAGAAGTGGGAACTCAAAATCGGGACAACACCAGCCTTTCCAATCTATATTTGTAGCCATCATCCCTCATCCCAGAAATCATTCTTTTCTCTCTCCTCTGGGAGCTGTCCACCACCTTGACATCCTTCCTATTATGAGGTGACCAAAAATGAACACAATATAACACACAAGGCCACACCAGTGTTTCATAAAGTTTCAACACGACTCGCCTCTTTCTGTTCTCTATGCCCCAATTGATAAAGGCCAGAATTATCTGTGCCTTATGAACTGCTTTCTCAATCTGCCTGCTACTTTCAATGATTTGTGTTCCCATACCACCAGGTCTCTCTGTTCCTGTACCCTATTAATAACAGTATTCTTTATCCAACAATGCCTCTCCTCACTCATCCTACCAAAATCCTTCCAAACTTTATCTTCCATACATTTGCCCATTCTACCAGCCTGTTGATATCCTGCTGCAAAAAGATTATCAACGCTAATTTTTTTAAACAAATAATTAGAAAAAGAGTAATAAAATATCAAATAGGCTCTGAAAAAAACAGGGTCAATATTTTGAAAAAGTAAGGAAAAAGAATATTAATTACATTGCAGCAAACTTCACTATAGAGTGTTGAGGAAAATATTCCAGACACTGACAATAAGCTAGAATAAAGTTATTACAGAAACAAAAACTCACAAAAGAGACTGATAGATTTCCTGAACCTAACAGATTTATACATAAGGTTTTATGAATTGTTAAAACTGAAGATGCTTTAACTTTAACCTTTTTGTGGAATTGTCCAATTAGATAAGAAATTTGTAACCTGCTGCAAGGAAGTTACTGAAATCTATAACTACAGATACAGTGAGCCAGCACTTATTCAAAATTGGATTGATTAGAGAAAGCCAATACGTATTAGTAAATGGCAAATCAAGTCCATTGAACCCAACCTGAATGAATAGATTTATTTCTGTAACATCAAGAATTTATTTTAGCATTATCCAAAAACCAAGTCTCCATTTAAAAATGGAATCGGGAAACGTTTTTTTTATTTCAAGTCTCATCAATATATTCAATTCACTTTACACACAATAACATTAATGAAGATAGTAGAAAGAGAAAATAGGCAGCTCCAAAAAGTTAACTCTAAAATCCTATTAAAGACAGTGAATTCTCGCACGATTAGTACAGAAATAGTAAAATCAGTAACCATGTAGATCTGTTGGCTTGATGTTATCAACATCTGATAGAAATGAATACATTAATCACTAAAATAGGGAAAGAAGAAAGAAAGCAACGGCTGGATAAGAAAGTTTACACTTCACTGGCCATAAGGCAAGAAGGCAAAGAAGAATAATCTATGGAATTTATTAATAATTTGAACAGTTACAACACTTTTCAAGAAAAGTACGACACAAATGAATACAGGCAAGACTCTACACACACACAGACTTTTTAAAAAAATACACATAATACCACAGCAGAGCATAATAATTAATTCTCAAGACAAAGGCATGATTAGCGATACCAGTATTTATTTTCCCTCCCATAATTCCCATGAGAAGGCTTCAGTACTCTTAAAAAAATTACTAATAGATTTAACAAACAAAATTTTGAAAAAATCCATCAGGCTCTTAACGAAGCAAATAGCATAGGCTCTCACTATCATTTATGAGTGTTCCTTGGTAGGTTTGGTCCTGGAGAACAGGAAGATGGTTCATTTGGTATAAATGGTTCAAAGAAAAAGGGATAGAGATAAAAGGAGCATCTACATGCCAGTCAGCCTAATTGTTTAAAAAAATTTCTGGAGGGACAGCATAAAATCAACATTTAGAAATTCACCAAGGACAGTCATCATTAAAGGAGGAAACAGCAGAACTTTTAGAAACTCACAAGAAAATCAAGCAGAGTCATCGTGGTTTTATGAAAGAGAAATCATGTTTGACAAATATGTAGAGTTCTTTGAGAATGTAACATGGTGAATAAAATGGAACCAAAGATGCAACTGGATTTCCAGAAGGTACTTGATAAAGTGCAACATATAAGTTTACTACACAAGAGCACATAGGAATGGGGGCAATATAGCGGCACAGATCGGGCAATGGCTAATTAAGAGAAAAGAGTCAGGATAAATGGGTCATTTTCCAATTACTAATCAGTAACTAGTGGGGTGCCTCGAGAATAAATTCAGGGGTCTCAACTACTTACAAATCTTTATTAAAGACTTAGACAAATGAACTGAGTGTACTGCAGTCAAGTATGTTGACAATACTAAATAGAAACATTAGCAAGTTGTGAGGAGGACCCTTAGAGTCTGATAGGGGATATAGATAAGGCAAGTGATGGGACAAGAGATTGGCAGATGGAATATAATGTGGGAAAATAGGTCATCTACTTTGGAAGGAAGAATGAAAGAAAACAAATTTCAAAAGAGTGAAATTACAACATGCATTGCAAAGGCAATTCCAGTGCATGAAATGCAGTACACATGCAGGTAAAGCAACCAGCTAGGGTGACAATTGGAACACTGGTCTTTATGGTAAGAGGTATGGAATAAAAGATCAGAGAAGCTTTGATACAAATTTACAGGGCACTGGAGAGATTGCACCTGCAGTACTGTATATGGCTGTGGTCTCCAGGTGCAAGGAATGTTGGACGTACACTAAACAGAAAGGTTCACTAGATTGATACCCAAGATGAAATTACCATTTGGAAAGAGATGAGCAGGTCGAGCTTTTACTCACTTGAGTCTAGAGGAATGGCATGTGATCTTACTGAAACCAAAAGATTCTGAAAGGATTTTTCCTCTAATAGGGGCATCTAGGACTGTGGGACAGAGTTTCAAAGTAAAGAATGTTGATTTAAAATGGAGACGAGAAGGAATTTCTTCTCGCAGAGGGTCATGATTCTTTGGAATTCTCTATCCCAGTGAGCTGCAGAAGCTGATTCATTAAATATATTCAAGGCAGAGATTGACAAATAATGAAATCACTAGGAAGTCAAGAATGGGGGATTAAAAAAACGAAAAAAAGTGTTGAGACCGAGATTGGATTATCCATGATTTTACTGAATAGCAGAGCAAGCTTATGGGGTAAATTGGCTTATATTATCATCATGGATTTGTCAAAGTCAGGTCAGGGATTGCCAATGCTGCATTCCAACAGTAGGGCTAGGTTGTTGCTGGGGCTTTTCAAGAATTCCTGGGTTGACAGCACCACAGCAAGTTACACAATATATAACAGGATATCCCAGAGGCATCAAAAGCTCAATGGGCCAAAGTATCTCCTGCAACTCTAGACATAGTTTGAAATGAAATTTAATAAATGAAAGTGGAAGAAGAAAATGTAATACAGGATCATTCCTGAAATCTGACCATTATACTCCAAAGGAAACACTCAAGACCATTCAGAAAAAGTAAAGTACATTAGCCACATGCAACTAAACTTCCTCCCACCCTGCCTCCTGCAGTAACTGGGCAGTGTTGATGAGAACCTGGGATGAATGTAATGTAAAAAGGATGGCTGATGGTCATCATGGACCGAAAGATCTATCTCCATGTTGAATTACCTTATCACTTCTGAGGCACCATGCCATTCTCCCAGTCAATCATATATTTGCTCCCACAATGAGGCTTTCCACAAAAGGTATGCCTGAGATGTCTTCGTCCTTCCTAAACCCTGGCTTCCAGTTTATCTACTTTAATTGTCCATCCCCACTCCCACCCTGTCTGATGCGTCTATGCCCTCCTATTCCATTTAAATGAAACACAACATAGGCATAAGAAATAGCATGCGTCTTCCATCTAGGCACTTTGCAGCCTTCTAGACTCTATATCAAATTCCCTGTTTTCAGGTAACTCACTCTCCATCTACATCAGTATCATCTGTATCATTGGCTTACCTTTCCTCTCTCAATAGCAGAGCCTGACCCATTGGGCTTATCCTACAGCTCTGCATTTGCAACTTTTATGTACCTTTGTGTTCTCATTCTCCTATCTGACCTCATTTCAGCGCTTTTATGTTCCTTTGTTCAGGTTGTCCCTTTCTAACTATCCACATTAAACCCATCATCCTTGTTTACAGCGTATCCCTATGACAGCACTGGCCTCCCCTTAGAGATATTCCCTTTCTCCTATTCATCCCTTATCCTCTTTGCTATTTAAAACCAAATTTATTTTCCCTTTCCCAATTCTGACAAAGAGATTTCAGTGAGTGCTTTGACAACTACATACATGAGACACTGGTCCAGAAGGTTAGAGTCAATGGGATCCAAAATTGGCTTGGTAATAGGAGTGGGTGAAGATGAAAGTTTGTTTTTGTGATTAGATTCCTGTGACTAGTGGTGCACCACAGGGATTGGTGCTGGGACTCTGCTGTTTGTTATGTACATTAATGATTTGAATATAAATGCAGGAAGTTTGCAGACAACATGAAAATTGATGGTGTTGTTGAATTTGAGAATTGCTATAGGTGACAGAATGTTGGTAAGAGCAGTGGCAGATGAAATTTTACTCTCGGAAGACAAACAAATGGTAGGTCAAACACAATGAATGGTAGGGCCTTAAGAACTACCTTAAGAACTTGGTAGGGCCTTAGGAACCTTGGTATACCGATCCAAGGCACAAGCTGATAGGGCAGCATATAGAATACTTCACTACATTGGCAGAGAGGTTATAGTACAACTTTATAAAACATTGGTTAGGGCAAATCTGGAAGTAATGAATGTAGTTTTGATTGCCATGCTGTAAGATGGATGTAATTGCACTGGAGATTCACTGAGATGTTCCTGGGATGGAGCACTTCAGTTTTAAGGAGAGAGATTTTAAAAGCTGGGTTTGTTTTCCTTGGAGCAGGGGATACCAAGGTGGAAATCCAAAATAAGTATACAGCATTATGAAGGGCACAGATAGGATAAATTAGTAGGAAACATTTCCCTATAGTAGATATATTTAAAACTAGAGGGCAAATTTTTAGGGGCAAGAAGTTTGGAGGGGATCTGAAGAAGAATTTCTTTCAATCAACGGCTGTTTGAAATCCAGAACATACCGCTTGAGGAAATGGTGGAGGAAGGTATTCTCACAACATTCAAGTACCTACACAAGCACTTAAATCACCAAGGCATAGAAGGCTACCGACTAAGTGTTGGTTAATGGCCTACTTCTGTTCTATAAATATCCATTGCTCTACAGATACAGATTATCATTAAATACTGCTTTAACTTGGTGGCTTTGAATGGTTTTCCTAATATTCTAAAAATAACAGGAAATGTTGCTGATAAAAAGGAAAAGAAATGACTAACTATTCCAGAACAACACCTATATACTCTTCGGGGAAGAAGTGCGCAAAAACACCTCATGCATAATGTATCACATTTTGCTTCAAACTTTAAAAATACAGAAGTGCAGAATATGAACGAGTATATTTATAATAAACTCATTTAACATACATCTCCTAATGTTTACAATCCCATATTTGAATTAAAATAATTAGCAACACAACCCATTTTTCTGTATTAAATAAAATAACTTACTGTCATCAAAAACTCCAGCATGTGCAAGTAGTATGGTGGTGATTCTGGGGTCCTTTTCAAGTTGCATTATGTGCTTACTCTCATTTGAGAGAAGAGTGCAAACATTAATTGCAAAATCTACTTCATTAGGGAGTCCAGACATAAGGGAAAGCACCAGTTTATTGTAGACACTAGCTGTGACAAACTCTGTATTAAGTCCATAGCTTTGCCGAATATAATCTAAGAGAAAAAGAAACAAACACAACAGTGTAAACATATCACAGCAAAATACAGAATGAGTAAATCTTACAAGTTCAATATCATTGTCTCAATTCCAATGAATTGATATGTTAAATGGCTGAAATACATTCCTTCCATGCATTTTAAACTTAGTGGGGAGAAATTCTATTCAAATTTCTTTTAAACTCCATGTAATGATTTTACAAAATAATTTCTGGCAACATCTTCAAATAGTTACACACATTTGTTAATTATCACAACACCAACTACCATATGAACAAGCAAGCCCTACTATGCACCACTATTTCAGAACTTCAGCAGAGCTTTAAAGTAAGAGATATCAGAAAAAAGCCAAACCAAAAGAATATGCTGACTTTGGCAATTACTACTTTTCAATTTTAAAACTGTTATTAGAAACAGTTATCCATGATATTTATAAAATATACATAAATATTCCAAATTTCCTGTGTGGAAGCGCATTACTTCTTTCATTTGTCAAGTTACTTTCTAAATTTTTTTGTCAGCTTGAAATAATTTCCTAATGTAACAACAGGCATGTCTCAGTATATGAAAATATATCTTCATAGTGCCAAAACTGGCAGGAAAGAGCATGATCATGAGATTGTAATTCCAGCTACTGTCAAATGAAAACAGCAAAAGCACAACCACACATTGAACCAGCAAACCTACATTCAGGCTACTCCTACATATTTATTGGCAGACCACAGACTGAAATTTACGTTTCATTTCAAGATTGCAAACTTAAAATTGAAGGTTAGGTCCATAAACTGACACGACAGCCTGCAGAGAAACTCATATCGATTGGTGGATGGACAAGAACAATCAGTTCCACATCAATCCATCTATTACAATATATTACACAGATAAGACCCACTGTATTTTCAAACTGAAGAGCAAAAAAAGGTCACAAATTATTTTGTTTCTGCTGTCAGTAAAATGCTACTGCCCTCCAAAGGCCAAATTCATTTGCCTGCAACAACAAAAGTAGAGCAAGTAGGAATTTAATTTTGTCACACCCATCTGTCAGAATGCTTTCCACTGTACATCTGACAAATTGCTACAGATGTACAGTGGAAAGCATTCTGACTGGTTGCATCACAGTTTGGTGTGAAAACTCCAATGCACAGGAACACAAAAGGCAACAGAGAGTGGTGGATTTGGCCAGTTCCATCATGGGTACAGCTCTTTCCACCAGAAGACAATGTCTCAGGAAGGCAGCATCCATCATCAAGGATCCCCACCATCTGGGCCATGCCTTCTTCTCATTGCTGCCTTCAGCATGAGGTACAGGAACCTGAAAATCTACAACTCAAGGCTCAACAACAGCTTCTTCCTCACTGCCACCAGGTTCTTGAACTGACCTGAAAAACCCTAACATTACCTCAGACTATACATTTTTTCCTCTCAATTTTGCACTGGTGTAGTTTTGTTTATTTGTTGTTTATTTTACACAATGCAAATTATGTATAATTTATATTAATTTAAGTTTGTGAACTTATGTTTGTCCTCATCTTGAAATGTACTGTGCTGCTGCTGCAGAAAGTGAATTTTCATGGCATTTATACCCTGGGTATGCACCCATGAAATGAATTTGAAATTTGAACTTGAACCCATCTTAGGGGTGTACAAGGAGCAACTACAAACAATTTTGCAGAACGAATGTCTGCACCTAATCCACTCAGGTTTTCAACTTAACGCAAAATTGTTTTGAGCTTTTCTTTACACAACTAGAAATGATGCAAAACCTCACTGCAATATGAAAATGAAAGTACAACAATCATTACCAATGTGGATTTGCAATTTAGTCTGTCTTATTCATAAATTTCTCAATGTCCCACAGCCTGCTCTTACTGCCTTTATGATTTATCTCCTTCTCCATCCCTCCAATTACAACTCCACCTTAGTACCCAGTATGTCAAAGTCAAAATCGAGTTTATTATCATATGCACAAGTACACATATTTACAGGTGGAATGAGAAACTTACTTGCAGCAGCATCACAGGCATACAGCATCGTTCACAAGAAAAATATAAATTGAACATATATTAATCATTTTTTTTACAAGAAAGAGCACAATTAGGACAAAAAAAAGTCCATTTTAGTGCAAAGTGATCATAGTGTTACTAAACTGTAGTGATTAGGGTTGTGCCGATTGGTTCAAGAACCAAACTGTTGAAGGGAAGTAGCTGTTCTTGAACTTGGTGGGGTGGGACTTCAGGCTTCTGTACCTCCTGTCCGATGGTAGCTGTAGGAAGATGGCATTACCCAAATGGTGGGGATCTTTGATGATAGATGTTGCTTTCTTGAGGCAGCGCCTTCTCCAGATATTACCGATATTGGGGAGGGTGTACCAGTGATATATTGGGCTGGGTCCACCATTCTCTGCAGTTTCTCATGTTTCCGTGCATTCGACTTGCCTTACCAGACCACAATGTAATCAGTCAGGATTCTTTCAACATCTGTAGAAGTTTGTTAGAAGTGTTCAGTGACAAGCCAACCTCCAAAGAAAGTAAAGACATTGGTGCACCTTCCTTGTGATTGCATCCATGTACTGTACCCAGGACAAGTCATTCGATATTTTAAAGCTGCTGACTCTCTCCACTGTCAATCCCCCAATGTGGACTGGCTCATGTTTTCCCTCCTTCACATCCCCCCCACCCTCCCCGAAGTCAAAAATCAAGCTCTTTAGTTTTACTGACTTTGAGCAAGAAGTTGCGGCACCACTCAACCAGGTGTCCTATCTCACTCCTGTAATATATAGCCTAGTCAGAAAATACAAAGCTATTCAGCACAGGATGCACCAATCAGCCTATCATATCTGAGCTGGCCAAAACACAGGTTTCTGGGGTAATCCTAATTTTCAGGTCTTGGTCCATAACCTTGTACATTTTGCAAGTATTTCCTAAAGGCAGCAAGGTTTCCTGCCTCCATTGCCTATTCAGGCAGTGAGTCCCAAGACTGGGAGGGGAAAACAAATTCTCCTCAGGTTTCCTGAAATCCTTCACCCATTACTTTAAATATCCATCATAATATTATTTAGGCACAGGAAACCATTTGTTAATCGTTTACCCCAGCTCGTAGAAGAGTCATCCTGTCAGACTTTTCTTTCTTGAGTTCTAATTCAATTCCCTTTTAAATCCACTGACTGATTTTGTATCCACTACCCTGAGGCAGTGAATTTTAGTTGTCCCAGTTACTATTGCTAACATAGGAAAAAGATTGGTTTTATCTTTTCTAAAGCCCATAATTTTATTCTCTTAAGTTT
>JARFYF010000029.1:36001555-36013231 GCA_030265395.1 Rhina ancylostomus | reverse complement strand
CCCCCCCCCGCGGACGGCTCAGAGGCAAGTTTTTTTAAACAAAGTGTGGAACGCACTGCCGGCAGAGCTGGTGGAGGCAGAATGATTAGGGACTTTGAAGAGACTCTTAGAAAGGCACACGAATGACAGAAAAATGGAGGGCTATGTGGGAGGGAAGAGTTAGGTAGATCTTAGATAAGGACAAAATGCTGGCACAACATTGTGGGCCAGAGGGCCTGTACTGTATTGTAATGTTCTACGTTAACTTGATAGATAAGATGGACTAGTTGGGATGGGGGAGGAAGGGGGAAAATTAACATGTATCACCAGAAATAGTAAAAACATTTATGTATCTAAACCAAAAAAATGCATTTGGAAATAATTTATAAAGTACTATAGAAAATAGTGGCAGGGGAATATAAATTTTAGAACTTCAGAGGAGCCACAACAATAAGCTCACCACATGAAGCTTCCAAATTCATGCTGAACAGATACAAGGCCTTCGAGAATTAGACATTCGTTATTAGAAATGTAGCTGCAACTTCAGGAGTGATTTACCAACAACTGATGAGACTAAATGACTTCAAATTAGAGATTAACCAGTATTTGTAAACGAAGTGAAATTGCACATCATGCTGGTAAATCAAGATTGAGTGGTAAATTAAAGATGTTGCTAAATTTCAATTGAATTTAAAAAATGGTGGCACTAAAGAAATAATGAGTTCATTTTTCCAAATATGTTCCTCAAAGTTAAACACACTTGCCAACTCCCTAATGTAGTCCTTCTTACATAAACTGTAATACCTAAATGTACGTGACTATATAGATGGAGATACTGTTGGAAAAATACAAATGGATTTAAGTTCACCATGTTCAAATCATTTTTCTGATTATGTACCAGGCTAAAGGCACCACAAACTAAATTTCTGGAGATGGAATTCACAGGCTCTTTACTGACATCAAGAATTTCTAGCCATTTCTTCATCTTGTAAATTCAAATTCCTTTCTAAAAACTATTAAGGGTATTGCTGGCAATTCTCCAGCAAATTTCCTGTAAGATCATTGTTCTCCAAGTTTGCCACAATAATTAAACATATTTGTTATTATTTCTAAACTGCCAAAATAAAATTTGAGACATTTTGGTTGTTGCTTTTATATAAAGAAAGCATATGGCAGGCAAACAATTTATTCAAAATTAAGAAGCCCTACACCATGCACAAGAAAGTTGCAGCCCTACCTAATTCAGCAATTTATCTGCTGATTATATATCCATGACATACTTGTTACCTACATAGCAAATCATCTGAGACAGGCAAAGAATACTGGTTTAAAGCAAAAGCAGTGGATTTCAAAGGATAATGCAAAAATTAATTATGCAATTAAAAACATTTGATCCAGTTCCAGATAAATCATAGGCTCATAAAGGCATTTTATTACTTACAATTTATTACTATTATTTCTGAACCCCACTAAAGGGCAAATTAATCAAAAACTGACATCTGTAATATTGCAAATGACTTAAAGCCTATCAACCCCCATCTTTTTACCAGCTCAAAATAATGTTCTCAAGATACCAGTGACTGGTGTTAAGCAGTGAAATTGGATATTTCATAAAATATGTAAGGTTGTTATATTTCTAGCTTTGATGCAGCAGCACTAAACCAATAATACAATTTAATAATCATTTACCTGACAATATATGCTGCTGGTAACTGTATGATGAAGGTACCCCACCAACAGGAACCGGTCCCCTTTGACCGCCTGAACTAAGCTCGTCATCGTCTTCCCCAAAGTGATGTACCTTTTCATAAGCTTCAAGGTAACTGCAATAAATCAAAGTATTATCAATGCATAGCTCCAAATATCATGATTATCAGCAATTAAGGATATTGATTTTACAACTTAAAACCAAGCAACACATTTGACAGTTTCAAAATCAATGTTCTCCTTTGCTGTCAAGATTGCACCTTTAAATTAATCTGAATAATAAACAGGGAATAAATACCTCATTATTTACTACAAATTCTCCTTTGGTGTTAAGCCAACAGAATAAATTTACAATCTTTGCAATTAACATGCACTTAAAATACAACTATCATCGGAATTGGCACAGTCTGTCATTTTACAACTTCACCAATGCCAGAGGATAACTGCATTATAGAAATCTCAGATATACTATTATTGTGGATATTTAGCTTTCACAATGGTTCCCAAAAAGCCATCAGACCATAACATTTAATAGACAATGAATTTCACTTGGAGTATACTAAGAATATTTATATTTATTTAAGCTATAACCTACACACACACAGAGAAAGGGAGAGGAAATGTAAATCAGTTCTATTTATATTTTTAAATTTCAAATTCAATGATCTTTTAAAAAAAACATTTCTGTAAGTGGTTAATGATTGGTGATAGAGGGTGACAGGAGACAGAAGTGACGACCAAGATGAAGAATAGAAATTGCTGAACACACCAAACAATTTCATACACTAAGGTTCTATTGTAAATCAATAACAATGATATGTCATGTTAGAATGATTCCATATAGAATTTATTCCATTCTTCTCCTATAAACATGGCAAGATTTTAATCATGTCCTGGCTAAATGGTTAAAATTTTAATTGAAAATATGTTTCATGTTGAAAGCAAAAACATTTAAGGGATTACATGATCAAGAAAATCACTGTGGTTATCAAACTTGAACAACAAATTAAATACAGCCAATAGGCTATGAGAAATTCAAAGCCTAATCAATCAAGTGTTATTTAATAGCTGAAAGAAATCTCTCACCAACTTGGAAAAGCTCCCACCCCCAAAAAATGAAGAGAATCTCTTATGTCAAAATTGGGGTTCGGAATAGATCAACCTTTACCCCCAATGATCTGTTGTATTAAGCAAATTACAGAACAGCAAGGGAGGGTGCAGAAGAGATTCATTAGGATGTTGCCTGGGATGGAATGTTTCAGTTAGGAGAAGAAACTGGATAGGCTAGGTTTGCTTTCCTTGGAACAAGAAGCTGATAGGGTCCTGGTAGAGGCAAACAAAATTATGAGACATAGATTGGGTGAATAGTAAGAAACATTTCCCCACGGCAGTGGGATCCAAGGCCAGAACGCACCAAGTTTAAGTTGAGGTTTAGAGGGGACCTAGTAAAGAAATTTTTCACCCAAAGGGTGGTTGAAATGTGGGGACACAGCCCCAGAAGGTGGTGGAGGCAGATATTCTCACATTTAAGCAGCATCTGGAAGAATACTTGAATCACCAAGACATTGCAGGCTACCCACCAAATACTGGTAAGCTCAGCAGATCATTGCTCTTCAAATACACATCCAAGTACTGTTTAAGGTTTCTGCCCCTCGATCTCTCAGGCAGAGTGTTCCAGACTCCCTCTACTCTCTGGGTAAAAACATTTCTTCCTCACCTCCCCCTAATCCTTCTATCAATTACTTTAAATTTATGACCCCTGGGTTTTAACCCCTCTGCCAAGTGTAATAGATCCTTCCTATTTGCTCTTTCTACATACCTAAACTATTTAATCTCATGCTTCTTCATGTTTCAGTTTTGCCCTGTTATGGTCATTTTGTAGAGAAGCAAAAAAAAAGCATTACCGATCATTTTGTGAATGAGGCTTTTACTTAGCATACTTCTGCATAAATTTCTTTAACTAACCAAGCAGCAAGCAGCCATCAGGATTAATTTAATAAGCCATCAATTCTTTTTAGTTGCAGCTGCTATGCCATTTAATGATAAAGCTTATAATGCTGAACGTAGATGTTTATATTCTAAGACAACTAGTCATCAAGCTAAAACTTACCACACTCTTAATGAAAAATTTACTGGTTCAACATTGAATTTTATCCAGGATTTGTAAAACACTTTAAAATCTTTAAATCTGCCAATGTATTTTTTAAAAAAAAGAGCTAATGGGGTCTAAACATCATTTTTCATAAACTCATATCTGGCCTATTTACAGCATGGTGACTTTAATCCTATTATTGACTGATTATTGAAATCAGATTTTGTTTAATCTACATTTATTCATTTGATACCCAGAGGTTTCTGCCCAAAGAAAAATCACAATTTCTCCAGAAAGTTACAAACACAAATGCACCTGGAGAAAGTTGATATTTACTTTACAATTAATGTAAAAATCATAAAGTGAATGAGAGGAATAATATCAATTAAATTTCCGAAGTTCAAACTGTCTGCATGTGTGACAAAAATTGTTATTTATGTCACTATTCCATTAACTGCACTAAATTGAGACTCAGGAAACCACTTTAAATATTCTCAATAAATACAAGAATATGGGTTCCATGCATCTTTTTAAAATTTGCATATTTAAATAGTTTTAAAATCTTGTGTTGGATGAAAGGGCTGACCTTTTATTCAGGCTTATCTAAGATAGATCCATAGAGAAATGGAGCAAGGAAAAGGCCCTTTGGCTCACTGGGTCCACGCTGACCATCAACTACCCACTTAATGACCTCAACAAATTGGAGAGAAGTTTTTCATTCATGAAAAATACCATGATAGTGCATTAAGTGTCCCACAATGCCACTCAAAGTCCTGCAGTGAAATCATCCTTCTGTTTCTATGCTAATTTTTGCTCATCATTTCTCATCACTAACTGACTGCCTGATTATTTGCTGCAAAAACTGCTTATGCTATTCTTGGCAGCAAAAGTAACTGCAAGTACAGACTGTACAGAAGAAACATTCCAGTGCTTGAAATTTAAGATCCTAAGATTGATGATACAACTAGAAAGTAGATTTACAAATATTCTTAAGAAGATGTAGAGAATAATACCCAAAAATGTACTGACAGACACTGAAGCTACCCAATTTTCTTATGATTTGAGTTTGGGGTGGGGAAAACAGGAGAGCAAAAGTGAAGCAACAACTTTTATGAAACATAACTTATAGCTGCAAACTTTAGACTACCAGATAAGGGTCATATTTTACTTGAAACTTCTTGTGACATTTTACTAAAACATTCCCAATTTGGTTAGGCAAGCTTAAGAATTATTATGTTGTACACAGATACACACATCTGCATTTTAGTCAAAAGAAAAGTTTGGCAAGATATGTGTAAATGTCAACAAAAGTACAAGTTGTTTGAAATAATAGATATACACCAATAGAACAGCTACTACATGACACTATAAATGTCACTTTTAGCTTTTTGCAATACAACTAAAGAGCCTACTGGTAATAACAGCAAAAAGATACATTAATGGAAATAAGCAATTAAGAAAATTCATTTTCTTCAGCAATTATCTACTATTTTACATACACTTCTGAATATCTGCTCAAATTACATTAAATGTATTGGTATTGGTTTATTATTGTCACTTGTACCGAAGTACAGTGAAAAACTTGTCTTGCATACCGATCGTACAGGAAAATTCATTACACAGTGCAGTTACATTGAGTTAGTATAGAGTAGTACAGAGTAAAGTGTCACAGCAACAGAGAAAGTGCGGTGCAAACTGGTGCATAACTGCTGTTACCCATATTCAAAATTATTTTATATTGTGTGTGCAATTTGTATCTTGTTTAGTAACAACTGTTTCAAACAGTTCTTCATGCATTATCCAGGGCTTCCATGTAGGCACTGCATAAGGATATGCAAATATGCTAAACAATTTGAACAAGTTGATTATCCTGCTGCATTTTTTGAAAATTCCACATCTCCATATACTTATCACTAAGGTTTTCCAATAATTTAGGATCTTGAAGTCAGATTACTTTTGTACCTGCAACATCCACATATTAGTCATCAAAGGAATGAACAATTCAGATTCAATTGCAAAAGCTGACTGATCTTTCCCATAATCCGTATATATAACATTCAGATCTTACAAACTACAATTCTGCATCTCTGATATCAAACATATAATCTGACATCAGCCACCATATACCTACTTTTTTCTTTAATCAAATCAAATGCAACAACAGCATCTACTATTCACAAAACTGAAAAGGAAATGAATCCCTTCTGCACATGTTCACAGAACAATCCTCACTTTGGGATATTCTTTTTAATTTTTACTGGATCCTGGGAGATTAAAGACAGGAAGAGAAGCAGCATTGGCCCAATTTTTCGGGTAATAATAGCCTCACTTCTATCAGCATTCGCCATTATTATGAGGCAAATCAATCAACTATTTCTTGAGTCTTGTGCAATGGTTAAACACACAAATCTGGAAACTGCTGTCAAGTAGTATCCAGCTCCTCCAGAAGATACGATGACTGCAATAGCTGAATTTGCTCACTAGTCCTGCATGAACAGAAGCCATGAAAGTTAGGATTAGTGCATTCAGGATTAAGTGAGATTTTAAAATCGCACAATATAATGTTAAACTATTGATAAACCTCCCTGGCCTAGACACTTAATTTTCCCAAGTGTGGAATTTCAAGTACTCTTAAAAAAAAATAAATTTAAGGTAAAGGCTTTTTAAAATTTCCCATCTGTCTCTGATTTCTCTCTCAATCTCATTTGTAATTTCCCATAAATTTCAGTGTTTTCACAAGTTAAATTTCATATTTGTTTTAACTTCCCAATTTGAACTCTGTGTATCTTAGAAAGGATTCTTAAATCTGATTGGCTGAAGAGCCTTGCTGTTCTGCACACTGCTCAGAAACAGCACAAGTACTGTGTAGGGTGTCCCATTCTGGAGTATCTGGGGAGAAAGTCTGCACCCTAATATTAGTCACACCCTTGGGCAGCAGTCAGCAATATAAATAGCGAGTACAGTTCCTTTATAGTAGAACTAGTCTGAACTTTATTTTTCCTTTTAATGCTATGTTTACATAAAGAGAAAAGGAAAACTATACTATTGGAAAGTCAAACTAGTGTAGGACATACTATGACTGGTAGAGCACATACTATGTAATGGAACAGGACCCAGGAGTACAAATGGATAGTTCGTTGAAAGCAGTGTCACATGTAGATAAGATGGTGAAAAAGGAATTTAGCATGCTGGCCTTCAGCCAGGGCACTGAGTATAGGAGTTAGGACATTATGCTGAAGTTGTACAAGTCATTGCTGAGACGGCACTTGGAGTACTGTATACAGTTTTGGTCACCCTATTATAGGAAAGACATGGTTAAACTGGAAAGAGTGCAGAAAAGAATTACGAAGACATTGCCAGGACTAGAGGGCCCGAGTTATAGGGAGAGGCTGGCCAGGCTTGGTCTTTATTCCTTGGAATTTAGGAGAATGAAGGTCAACCTTCTGGAAATGTTTAAAATTATGATAGGCATGGACAAGGTGGACGGTAACAGTCTTTTCCCAGGGTAAGGGAGTCCAAAACTAGGGGCAAAGATTTCAGGTGAGAGGGGAAAGATTTAAAAGAGACCTGAGTGGGAACATTTTCACCTAGAGGGTGTTGAATAAATGGAACAAGCTGCCAGAGGAAGTGGTTGAGACAGGTACAACAGTGTCATTGTTTAAGCAACTAAATGGGTATATGAAGGGGGGGGGGCTTAGAGGGATATGGGCCAAATGCAGGAAATTGGGACTAGCTGGGCACCATGGTCGGCGTGCACTTGTTGGGCCAAAGGGCCTGTATCAGTGCTGTATTGCTCGATGACTATAATAGCAGATACACACTTTATTGTAAATCTGAAAATCTAGAACTCAACACACCAAGCACTGAATGAGGAATCAGTGTTGAACAAAAAGAACTGACAAAACAGTACAAGTTCCTGGCAAATTCCGACTATTAGTTTTAAATTTACTACATTATAAAAGTACACCTCCCAGAGAAAATGATCTGACTTGGATGTAAATGAGGTTTTTCCCTTTTTTTAACCGCAACCCCTTTGCCCAGATTAGCTATTTTTAAAAAAATGAGTAATAGCAGAATGGATAGTACTCGATATACAAGTTTAAAAAAACTACCAGAACACAAACTTTTCAAGTAAGTATTTCAATTTGGCAATCTTAACTGTATGCATAATTGAAAACCACTTCACTTTATGGTCTTTGCTAAAGTTGTCATTTTATTAACTATTATAAATTATGTCATCATCCAGTAAAAGCATTGCAATCTTTCCGTTGATATATTAAGCTCTATAAGGAAAACAGATAAATCAGAAAACTGATTTGTTCTTCCATCAAAAATGGCCAAATTATATGCAAATAAAAGGCATTTATTATAATATGGTTGCTCTATCCAATATAATAGGGGCAACATCATACATCCATTCATATGGATGGATATACAAACACTGGTTATATAAGACACAAGATAAAGAAAATAACTGATTTGGTGAAGGAGCCAGGGTGGAGTTGGGAGATGAAGAGTTATTTGGCTTCTATACATCTCCAAGTTAAAGCCTAAATGGATGGCAGGTAATAAAAGGAGAAAAACACAAAAAAATATATATTGAATGATTTTAGTTATATTAAGATTCTCTCCTTTAACACCACAATTTTACAGAAAGATATAGCAATCTTTACCACAAGGAGAGGAGAGGAACAAAATATTTTACTAGTTATCTAATTTCTCTTTGAAGATTATCAAGAACTTTGTCTTTTTTTTAAAGCAGATAAATGAATTATAAAGGAAGATTTTCAGAAATTATTCAGGCATTTGCAGATGTCTGGAAGTGGCAAGGGATGATACAGTAGCCTAGCCTACAATATTAAGAGGAATTCCTTTTCTGAAAATGTGCCATTTAAGGCAATTCTATTAGAATGTAGTGAACCCACACTGGTTTTTGTATATGTATGTCCAATTCTTTTGGCACAATATATATTATTGTAAAATAGATAACATTGAGCTTATGAAATCATCCTGACTTTGCCAACCATTAAGGATTGTTTCTATATTTTATCCTGAGACAGACATCATTCCCCAAGATACAAAAACAAAAACTACCAACTGTGAAGTAGTGCAGGCTGTCCCCCAAGTACCTGACTTATGGACACCTGTAAATACCAATGAGCTCCCATAACATTATTAAATTCAGAAGTCCAATGCATGTACATACATTCGTTCCTATGAATGGCAGAACTAGGTTCCTCTTTCACTTTTAGTAACTGTGCTTTCTTAACGGTCATAAAAAGTGTTTTTGATGACGTTCATTACAATAGCGTTGAGGTACGGTTACCATATCCAGTGATTTTTGTGTATTTTCCGACATGAACAAAATCAACAAAAGGATATCCGTAAAAATGGAACCAGTTTGTGACCCAGGGACGGCTGTATATTCACTATTTACCAAGAGGGAAAGTCATACATGAGCACAGAAGGCATGTGCATCTGATGCTGAAAGACTTGAGTACTGAGAACAAAAGGAAAAACAAATCTTTACATTTCCTGCTGCAATTGGTGAACTGAACAATTATTCATTAAAATGCGAGCTGTAGGCTTTTCCTCTGTAAAAGCTCCGAGTTCCACTAATGCTGATTTACTTCACTGAGGGAATTTAAGAACTATAAAAGAATATAATTATGAATTTTACATACAGTTTACTGCAAGAGCAATAAAAATCAAAAGCAGTCTTTAACTAGGGAGATTTGGAGATAATATATTGAATTAGCTGAATGAAGTTAAAGAGTAAATTCTTGTTTCAAACTGTTCTTTAGTTCCTGCATCAAACCTATTCAGATAATACTGCAAAATATGAATCCAAGTAAATTGTTTAATTTTCCAAAATATCTAAATTTCTCTGAAACATTAACCTAGATTTGTGAATGCCAAGTGGATATGAACATTTAGCTATAAAACCTAAACAAGACAAATTAAAAATGCCTACTTCCTGGTACTTCAATTAAAATTTTATTTTTAGGTGTTGAAAATTCTTATGGCCCCAAAGTACAAATTATCTTAAGCAGCAAAATATTTCTACTACACAAACCTGATTTCATTAAAACAGGAGAATCAGACTGTGAGTCCTGAACAAAAAGGTGTCAGGAACTCAATGGACTGAGTGGCCTCTTCTTGCACCATAATGATTCTATGATTCCATTTGGTTCATGGGAAATTATGTTGCAAACCCATAACCAATCATTTTTCCTATTATGGCATTCTGATAGCTATTTTTCAATATTAAAAGTGTATCAAAAAAACCTGCTCTTTTACTATGAAAGAGCAAGTTGCCTGAGATTCTGGGATCTGATCACTTAGTCTCAATGAAAAAAGACAATATCATTTTGTGCAAATGAAGAATTCATATTATAAATATTGTTTTCCATTATTCCATTTTCCAAAAGACAATTTATCGTATTGATTAAAAACCATTATGAAATAGTTTACATTGATCACTTTAGTTAAAAATTCTCTTTTGAAGAACTTTTGATGCTGAAGCTTTTGGAAAATTTTACAGCATATGGGATGTTTATGAATAAACCTGTATAATCCAACCACCTCACTAACAGTGCATTCCTACTGCAAATTCAGATTGCACATGGTCCATACCCACCTCTCAAAGTTTCTATATGTGAATTTTTATAAGTTCAAAGCACATGCTTAAAACTTGAAGGCATGAAGATGAAAAAGATGGTGCTTGCGGCAGCTCGCACATTGGTTGATGAATGTAGCTTAAGCGAGTCTTTTTTCAGAGCAAGGATTGTTTCCTTGGGAAGAAGAGACTTGATTGAATTGAATACAATTATGAGGGACCTGGATACAATAAGGATCCATTTCTCATACCAGAAAAGTCAAAGGATAGGCACATTAGAGTATTTGGTAGAAAGATTGAGAGGGAGATAGAGGAGGAATTTTTTTTCCCCATTCAGATGGTGGTAGACGGGAAAAGTCGTAACCTGTGGGGCTATGGACCAAATGCTATAATTGGGAGAAAGTTGGAGAGAGGTATCAAATTATCTATGCATAAACAAGCTTAGTTGAATGGTCTCCTGTGTCTCTATGATTCTGATGTGAAATGGCCCCTATAGAAACTTGGAACCCTTCTCCTAGCCTCCATTCTTTATCTAATGCAATCAGCAGACCCAAATGCTCAAGACTTTGTCCTCAAATCTTACTACACAACAGGATCAGTTTCTTTCAAAATTCCTTCCACAGCTAATTCAATGTTTTCCTCATTACAAGACCACATTTTCAGTGCTTACTAATCCCATATTCCACCTCTGTTGCTCTCTAATGCACGTCATGTCCCAGGATCAGTTCTGCATTAATTCCATATTCTGTCCAAATGTTCCTTGAATCTCTTTTCATTTTTGTGCTTTTAGAGCCTGGGGTAAAAGCCTGCCAATAGTGCCAGAGGAACAGATTCACAACTAAAGCAATGCATGTTAATAAGGCCATAACATTGCAAAGCACTACAGTTCATTTCTAGAGCAAAAGAATCAAAACAACATCAGGAAGTATGTTAAACCTATACAGAACTTTACTTAGGTCACAATTCTCTCCACAGCTCTGATCTTCACAAATGGAAATAGAAGCTCTGCAAACAGGACTAAAAGATTCTACCACGATGGTGCCAAAATGACAGGGTTTAACCATTAGGAATGGCTGAGCAAGTACCATCCACCTCTAGAAAGAATGCTGAAGTCAACTTAAAAGATTCAATAGAACATAGAACAGTACAGCACAGGAACAAGCCCTTCGGCCCACAATGTTGTGCCAACCTTTAAACCACGCCTAAGACTATCTAACCCCTTCCTCCCACATATTCCCCTATTTTAAAGTCCTCCATATGCTTATCTAACAATCTCTTG
>JARFYF010000029.1:35962294-35972423 GCA_030265395.1 Rhina ancylostomus | reverse complement strand
AACTTAATTAAGATGTAGAAAATTATGAGGCCCCTAAATAGGAAGGATCTATTTCTCATAGAGGGGTCAAAATCAAGGGGCATAGATTTAAAATAATTGAAAGAAGGATTAGAGGAGAGATGAGGAAAATTATTTTTATCCAGAGGGTGGTGGAATCTGGAACTGACTACATAATAGGGTGGTAGAGACAGAAGCCCTCATTACACTTTAAAATGTAATTGGATGTGTAATTGAATCACCTTGATTCCTGGAGCTATGGACCTAATGCTGGATGGTGGGATTATGTTTGAGCAACTTTTATCAACAGGTAAAAATGAGCCAAATGACTTTTTGTGTCATTAATTTTCTGTGATTCTAAATGAGTCCTTTTTTAAAAAACTGTTAAGAAGTGACTAGCATAAAGCTGTTCATAATTTAGAGATAACCACTGTGATTGATGTTCCATGACATCAACTACTACTTGTTGCTTGCAAATTATTTGGCTACTCTTGTACATTGGTCATTGCAATGGTAGTTTTTAAAAAAAGATTTTAAAAAGTCATATAAAAATGTCCATGGCATGCAAAATATTGGCATTTATTGCACTGCCATCCAATTATCTAGAAAATTTTTACTGTATCAAGAATTCCATTGCAGAATCCATTGATATTTTGAATAGATTCCAATGTACAATGAGATTTTTTAACTTATTAATTCACAGGGCATGGACATCCCTGGGTTGGCCACATTTATTGTTAATTTCTAATTGCCCCCCTGCCAGCCATTTTAAAGGGTCGTTATGAGTTGACCATATTGGTAGGTCTGGATTTTTGTACCCCAGAGTGAGGAAGGATGGCAGATTTTTTTTACCACAGTCTTGATTTCATGGCTACATAACAAATGAAAGATTTTTCAAATTCCAGTCTTATTTAGTTATCTGCATTTTAACATTTTCTTAAATAAAGAGAACCAATTGTTCTGATGGAGTTTAAACTTTTATCTGGTCTAGTTACCTATGCCTACATGAAGGATGGTAGCATAATGTTTGTGTTACATTTTTTTGTTACAGTTCCAATTCAATATTTATGCTATCAGAAAATTTCCATATTTGCCCATTGTATCCTTTTTTTAAAAAAAAACAAAATTCTATATTGGGAATAGTAATGGTTCTAATACTGAGCTCCAGAGAACACTACCATTTATATCGTTGCATTCTAAAAGTAATCATTAATCATGTCCATTTTCTGTTCTTTAGCCAACTATCTCTGACAATTTGTTCATTCAAGGATATTTGAAAGATTATGAAAATAACTACTATATGAATATACATCAATTTCTCTAAGCATTGTTAAGGTGCTTGATATTAGTCTGGTACTTCTGAAAGTTGCATTAGCTTTTCAAGTAGCTTATCTGTAGTTAGTCTAATTACCCCATTACTTGCACAGTTTTCCACAACCTCAGACTTCCATGAAAACAGAGATTTGCCATCTTTCTTCTTCCTTGGGACACATCCATTCTTTGCTCAGTTTATCAGTTTAATCTGTGCCCTTGGAGTGAGAAATTTAATATAAATTATGGTTAAACAGCACAGTTTTGCGCAGATTACAGCAATTCTGTAGCTTTGAGAATATAAAAATTAATCATTGGGATCATAATGAATTTATATAATTTACAGTCCTATCAGTTTGGCATAGTTTTGGATAAATTCCTATTTATAACCCTTGTCTCTAAGATGAATTTATAATACTTAAAGTATCCAAAATACCAGAGGGAAAGAGATATGGACTCCTTTGACCCAGAGTAAATGGAAATATATAGGTACCCCAATTTATAGCATATAACTTCAAACTAATGTAGTTACAGTATTTGCCTGAAATCTTAAAGGAAAGTTAGATTAAGTAGGGATTCATTGCAGCAATGAAATTATATAATATATTTTAGATAGTATGTTTCATCATAAAGCATTGCATGAGCAGATCTACTAAGAGCAATGATACATCATAGCCAATGAAAATATCTTTCATTAAATATTCAAAATGATCTGCCAAATTTTCACTTAGGGTGGGATGATTTGAAAGCACGTGACTTTACTTGATTGGTTTGCCTTAAGATTCTTTTTTCATTGGCTCTAATCAAGTAAAGAGGGTAATTTTACACAAGGCCACTCTCAAGATTCCATGAAGAATTGTTGAAATAACTCTCCTATTTATTGACGACCATTAGAATTTTGTACCTGCAGTTTAGCAAGTTGACTTCTTTCAAACCTTGGTACTTGGGTGCAATCTTTTGCATGTTCCTGGAACGATCAGTTATATGAAATCAACCTCATGGGATTATACAGAAATGTAGATGATTATGAATAGTTGCAATAAAAGTAACCAATACCACCTTATTTTGTAGGTTTTGTCTGTTTCTTAGTAGGTATATTTATGCTCTAACCATAAAGAATCTAAATGCTGGAAATCTGCAAAAGAAAGCACATAATGCTGGAGTTATTCAGCAGGTTGTCTCATTTGTAGAGGAAGAAACAGTTAAACAATCAAGGTCATCAACCTCAAATGTTATCTCGCTCGCTCTCTCAATGCTCCCTGACCTGCTGAGTGTCTGCAACATTTTCTGCCTTTTTGTTCTATTCTGTTTCACCAAGAGTTCTCCTAAGGTACATCACAGAGACCAAAGTGACAGTACCCTACAAATTATATGTTGATATTTGTATTGATAATGTTTAGCAACATTGCACAAAGCACAGAATCAGTTTCCACATGTATACTGATGGCAACCAGTTTTATCTGCTCTCCACCTCTCATGATCTCTACCACTTGTTCTAAATTGTTGAACTTGCTTTTCTGAATGGTTCTGGATCAGAAAAAAAATAATCCTCCCAAGTGTTAAACAGGCTGTAGTTATTGTCTTTAATCACCAACTCTATTACTTAAGAACTAACACTACCCCTTATAATCCCAAAAACTCTATTCTACCTTGATGTTACGTATAACCCAAAATGAGAATTTTTGAACCACATCTTAATCCCATCACGAAGACTGCATATTTCCACTTGTAACACTGACTCATCTCAGCTCACCTGCTACTCAAGCTTTCACCCCTGCCTTAGTTACTCTAGATATTCCAACTTGCTCCATGCTAGCCTATTTCATTCTACGCTCCATAAACTTGAGATTATCCAAAATGTAGTGTTCTTGGTGTAACTGGAATCCTGTTCACTCATAATCCATTTAAATGCTGATCTACCTTGGCCTCCAGCTAAACAGTTTTAAATTTCTCTTCGATTTCACCACTCTCTATCTCGCTTCTCACCTCCCAACTCCACCATCTACAATCCTTTAATTTGTGACTCCACAATTGTCTGTTTTGTTTCCAGCTGCTTTGGCCTTAGCTCTGGAATACCTTTTCTGAATGACTTCACCACTTTTCTTCCTCATCTGTGATGCTCCATAGATCTACCTCTTTGGAATTGAGGCTAATAAACTTGTGTGGATTGAAAATTGGTTGACAGGCTGGGAACAGAGTAAGAATAAATGCATCTTTTTCAAGGTGGCAGGTGGTGACCACTAGGGTTCGATGGCAATCAGTGCTTGTGTCTGAGTTATTCACAATATCAATGAATTGAACAAGGAGACAGAATGTAAAATGTCTAAGATTTCCAACAGCACTAAACATAGTAGAATTGTGAGTTATTAAAGTGATGGGGCTACAATGTGATTTATACACTTTGGGCAGATATATGACGGAGATAGTATAATGTGCATAACTTTGAAGTTATCCACTTCGGTAGGAAAACAACAAGGCATAGAATAGTATTTGAATGGTGAGAGTTTGGGAAATCTTAATGTAGAAAGGACTTGGTGGCCTAGTACACCTGTTACTGACAGCAAATATGTGGGTGCAACAATCAGTTAAGAAGGCATAGGGTTCCTTGGCCTAGATTACAAGAGGTTTTGAGTACAGGAACAAAGATGTTATACTACTGTCCTTTGTGAGAACACACCTGGAGTTCTGTGTGCATTTTGAGTGGTCTTACCCAAGATATAGTTACCACAAAGGGTGTATGTTAAAAGTTCACCTGACTGATTTCTAGAACAGCACAACTGATTGGGTTGTCAGGGCCTGTGTTCACTAGAGTTTCAAAGAATGAGTGGGGATCTCATTGAAACATACGAAATTCTGACAGGTCTGGACAGATTGGAAGCAGGGAGGATGTTCCCTGCTGAAGCAACACACACAAAGTGCTGGAGGGACTCAGCAGGTCAGGCAGCATCTATGGAGGGAAATAAACAGTCAATGTTTTGGATCGAGTCATCTGGACTGGAAAGGAAGAGGGCAAGAGTCAGAATAAGGTCAGGGGAGGGGGAGGAGCACAGGCTGGCAGGTGATAGATGAGTCCAGGTGAGAGGAGAAGGTAGGGAGGGGGGGAAGAAGTAAGAAGCTGAGAGGTGATAGGTAGAAAAGGCAAAGGGTTGAAGAAGGAGGAATCCAATAGGAGACAGCAGTGGACTATGGAATAAAGAGAAAGGGGTGGGGAATAGTGTTTTTTTTTCTTTTTCCTTTAGCTCATGGAGCAGACTTGATGGGCTGAATGGACTACCTCTGCTCCCTTGTCTTGTGAATAGATGGGCAGGTCATAAGGGCAGGGGAAGGGGAAAGAAGAGGGGTGAGGGAGCCACAGGAATGAGGAAAGACAAAGGAGGGAAGAAGAGGGGAGGGGTTACAGGAAGTTAGAACAATCATTGTTGAAGCTGACAGCTTGGAGACTACCAAGGTGGAATATGAGGCGTTCCCTACTGAGGTCTCTAGAACAAAGCATCATGGTCTCAGGACACAGCTAAGGCATTTCCTCACTCAGTGGTGAACTTGTGGAATTCTCTACCATAGAAGGTGATGGGGGCCAAGTTGCTAAATATATTTGAGAAGAAGATAGATTAATTTCTGAACACAAAACATGTTGGTGGATATTGAGAGAGAGCAGGAATATGGTAGGATAAGCCATGATCATAGTGAATAATGATTAGGCTAGAAGTGCTAATTGACCTTTATCTCTTTTTGTGTTTCTTTGACCAACCTTTGGATCATTTGGCCTAATGTCTCCTAATCTTAAACTTTGAAAACTTTGGGTCCTGTTGCTATGATAAATATAGCAGAGAAATGTGTGCTGTTGCACAAAAAATAGTTGTAAGATAAAATCTAAACTTCAGAAATCAAGATTTGCACCATTACAATGCCCATAATTGTCTCCTATTCCTAAATGTAAAATTGAATCAATATTTGGCTAATGCCTCCAATTCACGTAACTGGTAAAGATAAGGAAGTTAAATTTCTTTTCAGTAGCTTGAAACATTGTGTTTTGCTTCTCAGTGAAAAATGAAAATATTAAGATTTGAATTTATTCCATTCTTTTTCACTAAGTACCTGCCTAACTTTATCATGTTGGATGTAATGTGAATTAAAAATCCTTGTATTCTGCATTTCTTGTCAAAAGTAAATATTTTTACTGCATCATTTTCCATAGTGAGCATAGTTTTGATTAAATTGGCATTATTTATATTTGCTCATACTGTAAATGCTTAAAGCAGGTTGAAATTACCCAACTTAGACATGGCACAGAGAACAGATGCCACTACTGAAACTGAATGAGTACTGAAGGTAAACATAATTGAATCCATGCATTACTCAGTTTTCATCCCATATTCTTTAAAGTTTGTTATGTTGTTATTTTGCTTCAGAGAAAATTAGGTATTTTTTTTATATGGGGCTTAATTTAAGATTTTTATAATAAGATTTTTAAAATCTCTATTTGGACAGTAAATTGCTAAAGTTGTTCATTTCCAATTATACTGGTAGTCACCTCAAATGGAAATGAACTAAAATAAACCTTTAGAATTTTCAAATATTACTTAAATTATTTAATGTCAATAGAGTTAACACAAGATTACATTTGACAGATGCTCTGTGATGAAATATAAAAAATCCGCAGCAGCAAATTCAAATTGGTAAAGCTTAAAATTAAAGAATTTTTTGAAACTTTTTTTATTGCCTGATTGAATGCAGAGCATTAAAATTAGATAATACTCGATTTTTCAAGATACAAAAATATAGTGGTAGTATATGCTTTTTCTTCTGTTAAAAGTGAAGAGCTCAAAGCTTATTATATGCAGCAGTGTTCTGATAACTGTGTTAATTTCCTGTGGTCATGGGTTGAGCTAATTAATACAGAAGATCTATGATGAGTTGGAATGTAGTCAATCCATTCTATTCAAATATTCTATGTGATTGCAATCCTAGGGATATTTTCAAGGTTATAGATTTGAGTGAAATAAGATCCTGTTAGAAGTTTTCTGTCAGGACCCTTTGTGTTCTTTGATAGATCTGTACCTTGGTGCTACTGATTTTAGGAAATTTATATCTGACTCCATGTACTCAATGTGTTGGTTATATGGATCTAACCAAGTTACAGGGCTGGTCAGAGGACTTAACTGCCTTCAACTACACAAGAAGAAGCATTTCTCAAAGTTCCGTCTAATACTCCATCCAAAAGCTGGAAGAACATTAATGTTTTGACAGAGTAAACACTCCAAATATTTTGTATAGTGTTTTTTGATGTTTTTATTAACAGTGATTTTTTTTTCTAAAAATCAGTGATCTGGACAACAGTCATATAATTATATGCTTCCATCTATTGAAATTAAAGAAATTGTCCAAAATCACATAATATATCCAGGAATGCCTCACTTCTGAATGAATGAATCAATCAATAACCTCACTTTTGCCTCTAGGTCTTGTTAGGTTTTCCTAGAAATTGTATATGTACAAAGGTACATTGATTCACCGAGGAAGTATATTGTTCCAACAATGATGTTGAATGTAAGGAGAATTGGGTTTATCGGCAAAGATGATCCTTGTTTTTTTTGTCAGACCAATTGTATTGAGTTCATTACCTAAGCAAGCATGCTTTCTGGGAATTAAGCCAGGAAATCAGGCAAGATATATGAGAAGCAGAGGATTTATCAGCCTGGAATGGCAAGCTCCAGAAAGAATCCTTTTAACTATTTTTGATCTGTGCCAGGGACCTACAAAGTGCACACCAATGTTGTTGACCTCACATTTTTCAGCATTATATTCTATCTGCTAGGTTCTTGACTATTTGTTCAACCTGTCTATATCCACCTGTTGCCTCTCTAGATCATCCTCCCCATAATGTCACACAGCTTTAT
This sequence comes from Rhina ancylostomus, assembly GCA_030265395.1. Taxonomy (NCBI): domain Eukaryota; kingdom Metazoa; phylum Chordata; class Chondrichthyes; order Rhinopristiformes; family Rhinidae; genus Rhina; species Rhina ancylostomus. The sequence continues at coordinate 35,965,218 of JARFYF010000029.1, read as the reverse complement.
TGTCAGAAAATTTGGATATATTACATATGATCACCTCATCCAAATTATTGATAGAGATTATGAATATCTAGAGCACAAATTCCAGCACTGCCCTGCTTGTTACTGCCTCCTAACCTGAAAATGACCCATTTATTCCTACAATTTTTTGACCATGAACCAGTCTTCAGTATAGGCCAGTATGTTACCCCCAATGCCATACACTGTAATTTTGTTTAATAAGCTCTTGTGTGGCACCTTAATGAAGCCCTTCTGAAAGTCCAAATACATCACATTAACTGGTTTGCTCTTACCTGTTGTGATGATTAAAACCTCAAAACAAATCGTTACACACTTGTCAAACATGATTTCCCTATCATAAATCCATTTGCATGGCCTGATCCTTTTATTATCTTGTAAGTGCCTTGTTACCACTTACTTAATCACAAATTCCAAGATTTTCCCTACTACTGCTGTCAGGCTAACTGGGGATCTACAGTTCTGTTTTGCTCTACTTAATTAGTGGAGTTCAAATTGCTGGTATCCAATCTGTCAGAATCAATCTGAAATCTGTAGAATTTTGGAACATGAAAACCAGTGAATTTGACCTCTCCTTAGCAGATCTTTAAAACCCCAGGATGTCGGCCATCAGGTCCCAGATATTAATACCTTGGTCCCACCAATTCCTCTTGATATAGGATTAGCTATCTTTATTGCTACATTCTTTGAGCTCCTGGTTCGCTGTAGATCCATGGCTCTGCAATATTCCCAAGAAGTTTTGTGTCACCTTCCATAAAGAGACAATTGTTTAATATAGTATTTTTTTACCCTTCATTGTCTTGAATAATTTATGTTCTGTGTGTTGTCTGACTCTACGTGCCTGTGAGGCTGCTGCAAGCAAGTTTATCATTGTACCTATACCTCACCATACTTGTGATTATGATGATAAACTCAACTTGTCTTAGTCTGAAATGGACACATATTAACTTTAGCTATCCTATTATTGTTTAATATAATATATATATGCCGAATTCTGAAATTTTCCTGGTCCTATTTATGTTTGGAAGCATTATATGCATTTCCTTTAATCTAATAGCATATTTAACTTCTCTTGAATCCCACGACTACTTTTTTCGCCTTAGAGATGTATACTACTTATTAATTATTGTTAAATGTTAGTTATCACTTATTTACTGTTTTACTATTTAATAGAATTTCCTAATCTTCCACAGCAAACTCATGCATCCATTTGTTGTTTTATTCAGATTTAAGATCCATTTTTAAGATTCAGTCAAATCACTTTCAACTTTTATATAAAACTCTTAAAACTGTTTGCTAAAGGCCCCTTAATTACCAGATCAACAATTAACCATTTCTCATGACACAGTCCTAGATCTAAAATAGCCTGTTCCTACCTCAGTTCCTCAAGTACTTACCTATCACTAATTTATCATTTTTTATCACTAAATTGATTTTATCAAAATTTATCACTATACACCATTTTGACGCAGAGGACAATAAAGGAAAGGCAGTATATTTCCAAGTCAGGATGGGGTGTAGCTTTGAGAAACTTGGGGGGTAGTGGTTTTCCCATGCATCTACTGCCCAGGTCTTTCGTAACGATCCAGGTCATGAAATTTGGAGTGCTGTTGAAGCAACATTTGTAAGTTGCTTCAGTTCATTTTGCAGCTGGTATCATTAGCCATGATGCACTTCTGGTGGCGGAGTGAATGTTTCTTGGTGCTGAGCTTTGAATGTTTGAAAAGCATTGGGGAAGTCGGAGGATGAATCACTGCAGAATGGAGAGTTTCTGACATACTGATTTAGTATACTGATTCACACAGGACGCTGACACGAGAATGTTTCCAATTGTACTATTGGATGTCAGAGAGGTGAGTGGGGATGGTAACATTGTCTAGTATATGGTTTTTGCCCTGATCTTGTTGCAAAAAGGCATGAATGACATAACTAGATTCTGAATGGAACTGAATACTGTGCACTTTTGTACCCAGTGATAGAAGGAAAGTTATTGAGGCAACTGAAAATGCTCAGGTTTAACACTGTTGTGGAGCTACTGTGCCAGTGTCCTGAGGCTGAAATGATTGGCTTCCTGATTCCTAACTATTTTCCTTTGTGCAAGGTAGGCTCCAACTGATGACTTCGAAGTTTTTAAATCAGACTGGATTGCTCAAACTTTTTCACACCTCCACTTGCATGTGCCAAATGTGAAACATTAGAGGAACTTAACAAAACGTAGGGCATAAACACACTTTTAAATAAGTGTACTTTCATGGTGTTCATTTTTTTCTCAGAGATGGTCTTTCTTCATAATGTCTCTATATGTTGTCATTCACTGTAAAACATGAAATGTAGCATGGATTTTAATAGGCATAATATTCCATTAGATATAAAATGTTCATTTCTCAGCCCTTCAATTATAGTAGATCACTGAATTCCAAACAGCTAAAAAATCATACCCAAAGTTTTGTATGGATTTATGTGATATGGTGTTCAAAGGCTCAAACCTGATTATACAGCTTCTACAATAAGCTATTCTTTAAATATTAAAATAGATATATTTTAATGCCTTACTGAATGCTCCACATTAATAAACAATTTAATTTTACCAATGAGCAATCCTGTTGTATTCTATTTTCTCTTTTTAACCGTAATTAGATATGATGAGGAAACTTAGATTGACTCCTGCACTCAGATATCACAAGATCCTTTACCAAAAATGTAATTTTCTTCCTTGTTTTTGTTAAAAATGCGTAAGCTATTTGGATAGATATTCCTTATAAGAAGTAAACCAAATTTGTTATTAATGTGTTAGTTATAAAATAAAATCTCTGCACTGGAGTAGAGAAATATAAATAGGCCTGAAAGGTCTTTGAAAGTTTGTTTTTCTCTCTCCGCAAATGTGGCCTGACTTGCTGAGTATTTCCAGC
>JARFYF010000029.1:35939632-35952007 GCA_030265395.1 Rhina ancylostomus | reverse complement strand
AATGTAGGAGGTAATAATTAGTAAGAATGGTGGTGCTGTTGTTGGAAGTTAGTCTTCACCAACAGAACTTTAGTGATGAATTAGTTAAATAGGCAGAAAGTGAGGTGATACTGTTCAGGAGGACTAATAATTCTAGTGTATACACAATGAATAGTCGTACCCTAGGAAGTACTGGGGAACAGAAGGATCTTGATGTACATGTCCAAGGATCCCTGAAGACGGCAGCACAGGTAGATAAAGGCAGTTAAGAAGGCATATAAGATTTTTATTTTCTGTAACTGTGGCATAGATCAGAAGCGCAGGGAGGTTGTGGTAAAACTCTATAAAACATTGGCTAGGCCACAGCTGAAGTACAGTGTGAAGTTTGGTTAGGGCCCTGGTGAGTGTTGTAAAACAGGGGGCTCTTGGAGTACATGAACAAGAACATAATTGCCTGAAAGTGGCATCGCAGCAGGGCAGGGTGGTGATGAAGACCTTTGACACACTGGCCTTCATCAGTATAGATGAATATACAAGTTGGGATGTTATGTTGCATTTGTACAAAATGTTGGTGAGGCCACATTTGTGTTCAGTTTATTTGCTTGATTTGCTGCATGATATTAGGTCTTGGTTTGTGTTGTTGCATTCTTCAACTCACAGGATCAATTTGTAGTAGTTACTAAATTCAATATGAAGAGCAAACACAGAAGTGTATTCCTTATTAGTTGACTCTGCTATCACTAAATTAGTACCTAAATGCCACACAGAGAACTTTGCTATTTCTTTAATGTAACTGAAAAGATAAGAAGTGGTGGTTGATTTTAGTCCAATAAGCAGCCGTGTAATTAGGAAGTAATATATTGTAATTACCATATTAATATAGCTGTGATGAATGCCCCAACCTGTTTCATGCTGATAAAGCACAAGCCACTGTAGCAAAACCACATTCCACCATAATATGTAACTTCGCCACTTGGCATATAACCACCCCTGATGATTAGTATGAAGCTAGGGGACCAGCCCCAATTCAATGTGTGGCAGAGTCTGCTGTGAGTGGTACCTTAAAATATTTTTAAAGTGCAGTACAAGAAAAAGACCAACAATATGCTAAGCAGCAATAGTATACCACAGACAGGGCTAAGCAATCCCATAAATATGGATCAAATAAAAGCTACACGATTCCGTCACATCTAATGAACAGTAGTGGGCAATTAAACAGCTAATAGGAGGGGGAAGCTTCATGAGCAGTCATGTCTTCAACAAGGACACACCAAGAAATATGAGCGCCAAAGGAAAATAGAAACAGCTGCAACCATCTTTAATTGGAAGTGCTAAGTAGATGATTAATCTTGAACTTGTCCAAAATGCCCATTTTCACAGATTCTGGCTTCAGAAAAATTTAATTCACTCCAAGTGATGTCAAAAAATGGCTGACACATTAAATGTTGCAGGCCCTGGAGACGTTCTGGCTTAGAGCTGAAGATGTGCTCCAAAGCTAACTGTGCATCCAGCCAAGCTTTTGTAGTACAGTTACAACAACTGTACTACAGTTACAACGCTGGCAGCCATTCAGCGCTGTGGAAAGGTAACTGGGCATGTGCTTTCATCAAAGAGCAGGACAAATCAAATCTGACCAGTTATTTTCTCATCAGCCTATTTTCAATCATCAGAAAAATGATGGAAGGAGTTGCTGAAAAATGTCACTTACTCACTTATAACCCACTAATCAATGGTCAGCTGGCTCCAGCCCTCATTACAGTTATGATCCAGACAGGACTGTTGTATGATGCAGGAGATGAGAGGAACTTTGTAATTAAGATAGTGATATTATACACTTAATGCTTAGTATATTAAAACTTTGTGATATGTGCAGCTAACATTGTTAAAATCTATTGATGTGGTAATGGTTAATGTATCAGGAATGTTGTAAACAGCTGATTGCTATAGTGATCTGTCATGTGACAAAAAGTACGTCATGCAACAGGAAGATGTTTGATTGTGTGTATAAAAGGAGATTTTTCCTCTGATGTGGTAAAGTGCTCTTTGGTACTGGAGTAGTGAGTGATTCTAGGGACCATAAACAGAGGAGATATGCTTATCTCTGCGGCATTGCAACAGTAGAAGGGATGTAAAAGTACTGTTTTGTTTTCTCTTGAGAACTGTATATTTCCTGGATTGATTGAGCAGACTTTGCCTCAAACTACAATGGTGGCTGAGTGGTGTCACGGGCTATTGAAGACTCTTGAAGTAGCTGGTGCCAAGGACAGCAGAAGGGACATGAGAACTGTGTTTACTTGAATAGTGTAAACTGTTTATCCTTGCCTCTGATTAATTGTGCAATAAAACAATCTTCACAACACATTTTGACTGAATCAGAGTCATATTGTAATAAACAAGTGTTTTGCAACAGGGACAAAAGAGATGAATTCCAAAGACAAGGTGAAATGAATTGCCCTTGAAGTATGAGATGAAGTTTTGCTTTATGAAGCCCAGGTTAAACTAAGGTCAAGGGAAATTGGTTGGGGAAGGTGGTGGTGGTGGGGGTGGAGGGAGAATAGAATTATATCTCTCAGGGCCTGATCATTTCACTCTAAAGATGCCATTCCAGAATGTGGACTGGGTTGAAACATCTTCAAAGACTACCTATTAGGCAAAATTTCTGGTCACTTGCCCCAATCCTGGATGACCATCACCTTCATTTGCTCAGTGTCAATTATTGTGTTATTATCGCTTGAGCGTACAACTACAAGTTCTTGTTACCTATCTTATCAGGATAAGCAAAGTATTCATCTTGGGGTGCTCCCTTGTACACCTGAGGAATAGTCTAATTTGGATTAGATACCTTGCAAATGACTGAGAAGAGCAAAATACCGGTCCATTAATTAGGCCTTGTTTCTTACCCCAATGAGAAAGAATATTGAATGGGTTATAAAGCAGGCTGCTGATTCACTATTACCTGTTTTTGCTCGGCAGAATACTAGTTTTATTCCAAGAGTATTAATCGCAGCAAGCAACACTTATGTATTAGAATGATAAAAGTGTTTTCCCACTTCATAGTCTGATGACATGCAAATGTATGCTGCGAATATTTCAATTATTTATGGAGCTTACAGCATTAAAAAAACAATATTTGGCAAACTTTTATTCTGTTGATGGAAAGGAACCTTTGATTTTATATATTACAATCGTATTCTGTATGAATAACACTATGACAACTTTATATTGTTGCAATATGTTTATCAATGAGAAAATGCTGCGAAGCATTTTTCAAACATCAACATAGCAACCGTGAATACATCAGGGTGTATGTGCCTGGCAAGCTTTGACTACATGAGTGAAATCAAATGACCACAAATGATATTTATCATCCTTTCAAATCTTAAGTAACCATTACCATCCAAAACACAAATATTTTTGCCATTTAGTTGTAATTCTTGACGGGTGGTACAAGTAAGTATCTTTAAAGCAGAATTATGTACTTTGATTCAGAGCTTCTCACAGAAGTGTAGAAAAATAGAAGCAGGAATAGCCCATTCAGTCCTTTGAGTATATACTACCATTCAATATGATCATGACTGATTCTCTGTCTCAGGACAAAACTCCTGCACACTCTCCACACCTTGATGATTTTGTGGCTAGAAATCTATCTTCTTAAAACATATTCAGCCATTTGACCTCCATGGCCTTCTGTGGTAGACAATTTCACAAATTCACTATCTTCTAAATGAAGAAATTTCTCCTTATGTCAGCTTGAAATGACTTGTCTCATATCCTGAGACTCGGTTCTAGACCTCCCAGCCAATGGAAACCTCCTCCTTGCATTCAGCCACAATTCTTGGAGCTCTCTGTTCCAAACGCACAATCATATTCTTCCTGATTAGCCGTGACAGCTGAATTTTGATGTAAGAAACTTGCCAATTGTACGTTTATAGAATTTGCTCTCCTCTTCTCCTCTCCTCTCCTCTCTCAGAAGCACTGATCTTGGGTTGCATTCAAGGTGTTCAATAACTCCAGAGAACTGGGTAGTTTCCACTTCTGGACCCTAAATCAATTATCTCAAAAAGTACATGTAGATGGCAAGATCTGGGGCAGGGAATTGAGGAGTCCAGATTGATGGAGGAAAATAGTGTGGATGGCATAAAAGATCTAAGAGGTCTATAATGGCATCCATGGCATGGATGGTTACTCATGGAGTGAAGTGGGTTGCACACAGAATGGATGTATCCCGGTTGCAATGCTGATTTGATGCAATGCTGCCATTTTAGAACTTGAATCTCCAGACGGCATGATCTGGAGTTGAACGTACATTCAGTAACAAAAAGGACTCTGGCTCTACTTCTATACTACTATAAGTTTAATTGCTGGCTTTTAGTACATTTGTACAAGTTTGACACTTTTCAGATTTGTTTCAAGTTATAGAAGTCCAGAGGGAGTGATGTACCAGATGCTGAAACACTCTTTGGTGACATGCACAGAACCAGTTGCTTCCAGATATAGGTGTTCCCTTTGGTATATATTATAACGGAAGAATGAGCAGAGGGAATGGAGAGGAAGATAAGCTGTTGAAAAAGGGAAACGGGAGAAGGGAAGGCTCTCATAAAGATCAGCAACACTGTTTTACCAGATGTCTTCCCCTACCAATAAAACATTTTCTTTAAAGTACAATTAGTCTATCAGGACATTTACGGCTACAAAACAACTGAAGTAAAACTGTTCATTTTTAATGAAGCAAGTATTTTCAAGAAAAAGCCAAATATAAAAATGTAAATATTTTATTCCTAATTATTGATGTTCTTTGGTGAATAATGAAGTATGTTCAATAATTGTACAGAGAATCTATTTTGTTATAGTATTATATCTATGGCTTCATGACAAGATTTAAAAGAGAAATTACTTATTAAGATATGTTAATCATTCTTAACAAAATTAACATGCTTCAGCTATATATTTGTTCAGCCATACATTGAATTCTAACTCATTCAATTAAAATCATATCCACTTGACAACTTTATCGGTATATCATTTTGCTTAAACAATAAATACATCCTCTTAAAAGTTGGATGTAAACTCATAAAACTAAAAAATGATATAGTTACTCATCAGAGTTTAAAGCACAGGAATATTAGATTAGAATTATGCACAAATGAATTGATTGCTCTCCCAATAACACAATTTGTGGAGTTTCTCTTTCAATCTACACTTTTATGGTGAGACAGAGTTAGCTGTAAGAATAACTAGTTTATGCATTAACAATCCACAATTTCTTCCCATCTTTTAATCTATAGTTGTAACAGATGTGGTCCAAAAATAATTGGATTTTGTTTCAATTTTGAACCAGAAGTTATGTCACAGCCAAGGATGATATTTCCTTCTTATGATATTCTGGGGATTTTCATAAAATATCTGTGTTGTGCAATTCCAGTTTTGTGTAAAATTGCACATTTCAGTGAGAACACAATATAAAGTTACCTATATAAGTCACTCTTCTAATTTCAAAGGATACATATCATGAAAAGAAATTTGCATTCGTGTTGTGTTTTGCAGCCACTGAGTACTTTGTGGCCAATTAAGTACCTTTCAAATATTATAGCTGTTGTAATCTAGGAAACATGATGGCCAATTTAAATCATGAGCTTCCACAAACAGCATTGTGATATTGACTGGAAAATCCACTTTGGCAATGCTGATTTTCGGGTAAATATTGACCTGGAAACCAGGGATAACTCCCATGCATTTGTACAGAATAGTGTCATGATGGGCCTTGGGTTTAATGTTTCATCCAAAAGACAAAATGAAAAATACATTCTATTTTGATAAATGTGTAACACAAATTGATTACAGGAATGAAGATAAAGTCAGCCAATCAGAAGTCATTACTGGGCCAAATTCTGCATTTAGTGGTGAACAATGTCACTTAGTACATTTTGCCTTTCCCAAGACTTTATAATCAAAGTTCCTATTAGTTAACTATCCAAAATGGCACAGTGGCCCCTGCACAGGATCTGAAATTTGTGTAAACAATGCAACATGTTGCACACCTCCATAACCAATGAAACTGAAGAGCTGTTCATGAATATTGATAGGCTGAACCAGGAAGTATAAAAGTACTGAATTCTATGTCATCAGATACAGAAATGAAAAGGAAAGTAAGACTGGCTCAAGAAGAAAAAGATAGAAATAAAAAATACTTCAAGATTCCATTAATTAAAATTAGAAATAATGAGACTCCGCACTTTTTGGATTTTAATTTTAGTACCAGAGTGATTATTTGGCAGCAACTAAGATGAAACATTATTAAGAGTACTCACTCTTTCAATAGTGAATGGACAAACCTAAACTTTTCTGGTGATTTTGGCATGCATGCATCCATTTGGTGAGTTTGAAGTGTATGCTTCTGTTAAATAAAGCTACTTCTTGCCAATCCATTTATTTGAATGATAATCTCTTGGCAGTACTGGATTTATCCATTTATCTGCGACTGTGGTAGCTGGAAGTTGCTGTCCAATTTACATAATCATAATGGTGAGCTCAGTACTAAGGTCTCATTAGGATTTTTATCATAAAATCTGGTGCAGCAATTATATCTCTTCATGCTGCTAAATTGGCACTAAAAAACAGAACTGACAAAAAAATCTTTAATCCAGCTATTGTAAACTATAATTGCACCTAATAGATTACAAAATGCAAAAAAGCCAATTTACCTACAAGTTGCAGTGTTCATAAGGGAGGACTCAGAAGTAAAGAGATGACCACTTCTGAACTATGTCCTTCAAATGTCACACTTATAAACAACACAAACCCCCACGGACTCAGGTTTGAATAGTTAATTCTACTAAACGTTTATAAGAGTTATGTTATGAACTTGCTTTTAAATAATTTAATGGTAAATGGAATTCTCGAGCTGATACAAAAGAAGTGCTCTGAAGAATTGATAACCATTGATCATTTAAAGGGACAATCAGATACTATTTCTGTTGAATTTAAACTGGATTGAACTTATTTTTAGAATATTAATAAATCTTCAAATATGAAATTATACACTTTACAGTAGCTTATTAGTGAAAGATTATCCTGTGCTTCATAAATGACATTCATAAAGTATGTTTCAGAGACCAACAGTATATAACACCCACCTTGTGCTCAAACCACCCATTTAGTATTTTACAAAATTCTGCTCCCCCAATCCATTTGATGGTACAATAAATTTAGCCTTTGATTCTCCTTAATAGATAGAAAATTATTTTTTTATTTAACATATAAAATTATTAAAATGCAAATTATAATGTTATTGTTGCCTAACAGTAATATCACCAATGGCATATATATGCCATTACATGTTTAATGATGTAGGCAGTACATCTGTATTGATTTGACTTTATTAACTTTTATTTAAGAACATGATTTTATAATGAAAAAGGAAATGTGTTATTTTGCAGTCTGTGTAAAATGTTTTAAGTTGGAGAAATTTACAAATGTTACTTCATTATGATATAGTTATGTGCAAAAGGCATACAGTGCACAGATAAGGTTATATATTCTGACATTCAAAGCAAAAGAATGTGCTGAAAATTATTCACAGATAATTTCCTTTCTGGTAAATATTTCACAGGATGATTTCTCAGGTTTTTTGAACAGATGTGTGATTGTACCCATTACAATTAACATTGACCGTGATTAAAGAGAGTGAACTGATTCCTTAGTGAAGTTTAGTTGTCCCCAAGCAACAAAGGACTAGAAGCCTCTTATAAAATGGGTGTGCCGGAAGTGATGTGTTGAAAGTGATGTGTTGAAGCTTCTATTGTCTTGAATAGTATCCAATCATCTGACAGGAAGTCCACATATTTTCTTGGAATCACGTTTTGTTTTGGATGGAATCTCTGTTTTGTTCTGGAAGCCATTAATTATATTTCACAGGACCCATCTAATTTCTCCATTGTCCCAGAATCAGCTTCATGTCAAATGGCTTTTTGTTAGCACTATACAATGGCTCTGAGATATTTATTGATCATCTATCATCATGGTTATCAATCCTTAATCAATGCACATAGCACAAAGATAACATAGTCAGTGAAACATATCCACCACTATTGGTGGGATAATATTGCAAAGCTCCTGAAATTCTCCTTTGAAGGAATAGTACTGAAGATTACTTTCTCTTGAGCTTATCGTGCTCAAGCATAATTTTAGCAGATTATCTGCAGAAACCCTGAAAAAAAATCTCTGAACTTTTGTTACATGATGGCCAAGTTGTGACAGACAAGCTAAAGAATCTACAGAAATCCATTCCCATTGCTCTGATCACTTCTTTGATTAGTTTCTTTTAAAATTATTTGCTCTGAAATAATTATATAAGTCCAATCTAGTACTTCAACATGTTAAAATTGAAGTCAATAGGAATTGGGGGATAGGGATAAATTCTCCAGTCACTGTTCATACCTTTGTTGCAGGAGTTCCACTATACCACATTCCAGGTCTTATCATCTTCAGCTGGTTTGTCAATGGCCATTATATTGTCAAGAGTGGATACCTTCACTCCATTAATATGTACAGGAGTGGGGATCTTTATTGATGATTGTACAGCATTCAGTTCCATTTGTCACTCTTCAGGAAATGATGCAGTTTGTAGCTGCATGCAGCAAACCTGGACAACATTCAGACGTCCTGATAAGAGTAAATAGCATTCATGCCTTACACAATGCAATCAATAATACTCCATCAAGAGCGAACCAGCCTTTTTTCCTGGAATTGAAGGACACTCTCATGGTGATACCTGGGAATCACCACTGATCAGAACCTTGACAGGATCAGATACATAAAAGACTGACTCCAAGACAGATCACAGCTTGGGTGATGTATGGTAAGTGACTCATCTCCTGAGTCTCAAAGCCTTTCTACCATTTGTAAGGCACAAGTCAGGAGTGTGGTGGAGCATTTCCCCCTTTGCCCAAATAAGCACAGCTGTAACATATTAAGGCAGTTCATCACCATCCAGGGCAAAGCAACCCCTCATCAGTACCCAATCCAGTACATTAAGCATTTGCTTATTTCACTGCTGGTGTATCATGACTGCAGAATGTAACATCTGCAAGAGAAGCTGCAGAATCTCACCTATCCTTTAACAGCATCTCCAAAATCTGTGATCTGCACTATCTAGAAGAACAAGAGAAAAAGGAGCATTGGAGTATTGCTATCTGCAGATTCCCCTCCCAACTTATCTACCATCCTGACTATTTCTTCACTATCAATGGGTCCAACAACCTATCAAACAGCATCTTTGCCACAAGTACTGCAACATTTCAAAAGGATGGCTCATTATCGCCTTCTCAAAGGTAAATGGTGACCTTGTTGATGAGTACCAGATGAATGAATAAAACAAAACTAACTACCAGCAAACAAAAAAAATACATAATTCCTTGCTAATGTCCCCACCCACCACCCAATTTTATTAGGTTTCTCTTGATTTTAAAATGTTTAAACATCTTTTAATGGACATATTTTACTCCTGTTTTTCACAAACATATTTTTACATCAGGAGCAGGACGTGGTATATAAAAATGCTTTCATATTGTTTTGCTTTCTCCTTAGGCTTTTCACATAAAGGACAATATGGCTTTTATTTAGTTCACATTGTTAATTCAATTGAAAATGTAAAAAAAACACATCAGGCATATACTGAACTCCCTTTGTTGCTGAACTGTCAGGACCAGCAGACAAAACTAAAAAGTCTATTGATTCCTGCCAAGTCATCAGTACATAGAATGATGCACAGACCATCATAATGGGAGGACATTTTCATAAAAATGGCATATGGTGTATATATAATATTTATATACATACAAAAAGAACAGTTATTAGCAATAGGACTTCAGATTGCAAAGAATTACCCTCCAGAATACTGTGCTGCTTTAAAATCATTGCAACAACACCAGAATTATCACTGCTGGTCACTGAAAGTTTAAATCCCATCACATCAAAATAGATTTAGATGATAGCCTATATCTTACAACCATAGACACCACAGCTAGGAGCATGGACTCAGAATAAGGGGACAACCACTTGGAAAAGAAATGAGGAGGAATTCCTTCATTCAGAGGATTGTAACTATTTTGAATTCTCTATCCTACAGGTTGGCGGATAATCAGTCACTGAATATATTCAAGACTCAAACTGATAGATCTTTAGACACAAGGTAAATCAAGGGACATGAGGATTCAATCTGAAAGTGAAGCTGTGGTAGAATTTCAGCCATGCTCTCATTGAATAATAGAGGTGGTTTAAGAAGTTCCTGCTCCTATTCCTAATGCCTTGTTGTCTGGAAACTTGACTGAAAGTTTTAATAAAAGCCCCAACCTGATTTATAGTACACTGATCCAACTTTCAGGGGTAGCCCATTGAACTCTTGATGCTGTTTGGCATGACTGGAAATCGAATGTTGCCTCCAGAGTGGCTTAAATGTGCAACCATTGCAGTTTAAAACTCTTTGGGGTCTCACAATTCCCTAGGCAAATGGCACGAATAGAATGGTAATAATCTTAAATGCCATGAGCATATTCTTAACTAGATTCTGAATGATCAAATGGTCAAAATAGAAGAAACTACTTATATCATCCATTTAGTTAGCGTATCAAGTATCTGGAATTATACTTTATTCATGCACTCAGTAATTTCCACATATGACAGGATTGCTGGTAAAGTGCAGACTTCAATAAATATCATCAGTCTTCTCCCAGAACTGTTTCATCACTTAAAATCTTCCTATCTTTGCTGGGACACATTATCCTATCAGCTGTGGAACATCTGGCAACATGGAAATGTCATTAATTTTTTTCCCAATTTTCAGTTGAAAATTATCAGAAAATATGGAACTACTTTCCATATTTTTCACAGCCTTCTGATTTGTACAAGAATTTCCCCGATTATAAAAGAGTTCTAAAATTCTGTTTTTCATGAAGTGCAATAATAGTAAAATAACTTTTCTATGGACTACTGAAACAGCTTGAACGATTGTATAGTCTAAATGTAACAAGATAAAATTCAGTGGAACAAATAGAAAATGAACCATAAGGTATTTACAGATAACTAAAAAAGATTCTCTCTTAGATATCAAACAGATTAGAATTTAAAGAAATTCCCAGTTAAAAAATGTACATTAAAGAAAACAATTTTGTGCAACAGATATTTATACGTCCATGTCTTGGTCCTTCAGGCTTACTGAACCTTTTATTAAGTTTCTGGTTGCATCTGTCATTTTGTTGTGCCAAGCTGTAAGGTGAGATTCATGCAGAATCTTCTGTGTTAAATACTTCTCGCGCTTAATTTTCTCTTTAATGTGTTCTGGAACATCAGGAATCCAGTACGACACAAGGAATTTCACCCCAAATACAATGTGCTGTAAAATAGTAAAAATGAATCACGATTATAAGCTGCTTGTTTCTTTGTAATAATGAAGTAAAGCTGCCTGCAACATAAACTGCTTTATACATGGAACCTTATGATCATGTATTTACTCAACATTGTTTATTTCCACGTACTACTTTTAAATTTTTTCCTGATGCTTTCACACCAAACATTCCTCCTCCCAAATAGTTAGTCCAAGATCCACATAGGCATTATATCCTGTCAAACCTAAATGAATTTTCGCCTTGAAAATAGCCCAACAGGAAGATCTATAGGACTTCTCTGCTCTCTCAACTCACTCCTTCCCTCTCTCTAACCAACAAAGGAAAGGAAGAGCAAGAATGCTAACAGATAAATTCAAATCTATACGAAAGCCTTAAAAATAAGCCCACCATGAACCATGAGCATTATCTATGTAATGGCAAGCATGTCTAGCAGTTTAACATACATATATCTGAATGAAAGAATTCCCAAATTTCCTCATGAATCTTTGTCATCTCCCTCTGTACAGAGTCCAGGAGAAGTGAATGAACTTGAGTTACCTAGGATTTGAGCTGGGGAAAATGGTTCATGGATCCTAAACTTGTCTAAAACATTTGAATGGAGATGTTATAATTGCAAGGAAGAATAGGTAATATAAAACATAGAACAGTATTGCACAGGAACAGGCCCTTTGACATACGATGACGTGACAAACTAATTAAGCTAACAACATCTAATCCCTTCTGGCTAAACGTGGTCCATCTCCGTCCATTCTCCGCAATATTCATGTGCCTGCCTAAGATACTCTTAAATGCCTCTATTGTACCTGCCTCCACCACCACCCCTGGCAGCACATTCCAGTCGCCCACCACTCTGTGTAAAAAAAAACTTGCCCTACGCATCCCCTTTGAACTTTCCCCCCCTCATCTTAAATACATGGTCTCTAGTATCTGACATTTTGACCCTGGGAAAAAGATACCGCCTGTCTCCTCTATCTATTGCCTCTCTATCAGGTCT
>JARFYF010000029.1:35864964-35879753 GCA_030265395.1 Rhina ancylostomus | reverse complement strand
AGCATCCGGGCAGAGACCCCGCCGATCAACGACCCGAAACGTTGACCGCCTGCTTCACTCCACGGATGCTGCCTGGCCTGCTGAGTTCCTCTAGCCTCATCGTGTTTTTCATTTGTTTTAAACTCATGTGATCAGGAATGTTTGCATTCTTTTCACTTATAAGCTGCTTACATGGTCTTGCACTGTAGCTGCAAAGAATTATATTATACTGTTGCTCGTTGTCAGAATGTTTCAGGGTATGAAGATATAAAGCAAAACAAAAGGCCTTTACAGCTTGAAGTCTTTTGTTAATGAGGATTATTAAATAATGGGCCCATGGTCTCCCATATAATAGAGCAGCTTGTATTACAAACAATCAGTGTGATTAACAAATTAGTTAAGAAGACTGAGAAATAATTTCTATCATGCCATGATAAATCATCAAATATACAACGGTGGATGTTTATAACGACAGCCATTTAAAAAAAATAAGCCTTCTTTCACATTCACAGGAAGAGATTAAAAAAAGCAGCAATATTATTCACTCTAGCAAAATCATGAGCAGATGATATTGTTTATTTATTCTAGATATATAGGCCCTTTGTCAAGGCTGGTTTGAATTCAATAAAGATATCTGTAGCCAAGATTGGCATTAAATTCATAAACCTTACTAAGTATCTACAATGTCAGTACCTACCAAATATTAATGTGACAGAGTATATACCTTAATGAGCTAAAGCTACCCATAAGGAGAGGAAACAATGCTGACAGACACATGGTGTTGATTCCACTACTACAAGGTACCACAGCACCCACTGAGGAAGCTCATCAAAAGAAACCAAGTGACAAAGCCAGAAGCAACATTATTGGTGACCACAATGGCAAAAAAGATGTCCTGTCAATGACCCACATAGTGTGTTTGGTTAATGAAAAAAAACATGCTATACTAAAAGCAAGAAAAATCTTGATTAAAAAGCAAGAAAAATGGAAAGAAACGAGTTGGCTAAAGTATTATGTGCAAAGGAGAATATAATGAAATCCCTCTCTTGAAGAGATGAGGGCTTATAGAAAATCTTGCCAAAGGATGGTGAAAAGCCACTTAAGAACTGCAAAATATTGTATGGACTATGTGATTTGAGAGTTCTTGGTAGAGACAGTGTGGAAACAGTTCAGGTACACAGTTCACTTCTGTGTGAAAGGTGTGACAAAGGGAAGGTTACAAATGATAGAATCCTAGGAGTTAAACAGTACGTAGGGCAGGAAAAAGTCCTGCTGGAACACTATGGCCCAGAGCTGGTCCAGTGTTGAAAATTGCTCCGGAGATTTTAAGTAGAGATCTCATCTGAGTACACAAAGTTAAATAGCAGAGTTAATAATTGGCCTTGCACACCACACATATTTACATCTTCTTTGATTTTTATTTAAGGGAAGTCCTGCTAAGTTTTGTTTACATTTTCTAAATGTATGCATAATGTTTGAAAGTTGCTGCGGGCTAGATGACCTTGAATAGAAAGTGACATTAAGGATAATAATCTGTTTAGCAGAAGCTGCTGCTGTTTTTGTCTGAATTTTGATCTTACATAATTGACAGTTTGTATGTTTAATTACTATCAAACCATTGTCTGTGTTGACCATTTGAGAGTGAGTATTGTAAATTGTATGAAAGGTCCCTTGCTATGCACTAGAATTTGTGTGTAATGTCACAAGAAGTTATCAGGATTTGATCTCTCACACTCATCACACATCTCACTAGTTTGTTAGATAACAGCAATGAGTTATGACTAATGGGTTGAGGTTAAAGATCAGAAAATGATATCTAAACTTTTGAGATACAAGGAACCAGCATTGGTGGACAAGGGAATTGGACTAGGTTTGGTTCTAGATACAACTGCTGTGCTTTGGTAAATTGTTGGAACTTATGGAGTATGCAAAATATTTGGATTGCAATAGACTGGTGAAAATGAACCTCAGGTAACAAAGAATATATTAGATGCAGAGAGTGAGGTGAGGAACACTTGATATAGGAAATTTGGAAAGGACACTTAATTTCACATAGCAACGTATTATATTTAAATCATGAATGGATGAAATAAGGGTGAACACACAGACCATGACACAACACTTAACCTTCACCTCTAGAAGAACAAAAACATGCAGCATTACTTCTTTTAGTCACTAGTTTACTTTAACATTCTAAACCCTTGTAATTCTTCAATATTTCGGACGTTGAGCTCTCCTTTCTCGTCGTAAAATGGGCAGGAACTTATCCTCTGTCTCTTCTGGTTAAAACTAAGGTGTGGGAATAATGAAGTGCAATCAGCAACACATCTCACCAGCTCATCTCCCTGCTCAAAATGCAAATGAGTTTCTAGCACATACACAAAACATCCAGCTTGCTACAGAGATGTAGGTGTTAATTGCTCTGAAGGGAATTGCCATTGCTGCTGCTACTCAGAATCTGATGTTGATGCTTAACATTGCTTTAAGCGTTAAGGCTTCTATTTTCCTCAGACAATAATAAGGAGAAATAATAAGTTATTACACAAAGGACTGTGTAAGAAGATTCATTTAAAGTACACGATTTGTGTAAGGTTGCCACACCCCAGTGATTTAGCCTCACTTTCCAATCTGAAACCCAACTCTTGTTACGTCCTTTTCTAAAAGTCAGTGATGATTTTCTACCACTGTGGCAGGAAGATGGACTGGATGAATTGGTACTTTTCTTATATTGAGGCAATTATCAAACTGATAAATATGGTGGCTGAAGAATGACAAGATATAACTAGCATATCTAAACAGATTATGTAAAATATTCTGTTTATAGTTTACATGTAACATTGACATGGTATTTTCTGAAAAATGAAGCCAGGAAGATGCAAGGAATAGATCTTCATTTTTAAACCTTCCACAAGACTTATCCCCATGCTACTCAAATAAGCTAGTGAGTTATTTAATAACAAACAATCTGAAATAATTATATGAACCCAATACTGGAAACACTGGAAATATTAAATTAAAATATAAAATGCTGAAACACTCAGCAAGTCAGTATCTGTGGTCAGAGAAACTGAGTTAATGTTTCAGTCGATAGTTTTTCATCAGAACCACAAAAGGTTAGATGTTACAAATTCCAAGCAACTGGAGTTAGCTGAAGAATGGAACTGATAGAAGTAAAAAAGAAGTGAGAGGGAGGGGCGAGGGTGGGGCTGGTAGACGACAGATGGAACCATATGAGGAGGGGTATGATGGGCAGATGAAGCCAGGTTGGGAGGGAGGGAGAGGGGTAGAATTGGGAGACAGCGACTGGTGGGTGATAAGCAGAGACAGATAAGGGGAGAGAACAAAAAGCAGGGAGAGATGGAGCCAGATGGAGGAAGGGGAGGGTGGTGGTGGTAGAGGCAGAGGCTAGAAGGTGATAAGTAGGGAAGGTGATGTTGAACTAGATAAGGGAGGGATGTTGGGCAGATGGAACCAATTGGGGAGTGGAATGAACTGGGTGACAGGGTCAGGATGCTGGGAGAACCCATGTGGATTAGAATAAGACTGAAAGGAGCACAGGGAGTGTGTGCTACCTGAAACTGGAAAATTCAATGTTCATACCATTGGCTTGGAGACTACCCAGGTGGAATATGAGGTGTTGTTCCAGTTTCTCCATTTTACTACTATCTGTGTTATTGTGGCACCCTAAATGACAGACAAGCAGAAACTAAGAAGGTCATGCTCAAGAAATGAGTGGAGGTGTTCCACAAATTTAGTCACTTAGTCTGTATTAGTCCTTAGTAGAGGTGACTGCACCTGGGTAGCAATTATAATCTGTTAAAGGCAAATAAATTGGTGTTTAACCTGGAAGGAGTGTTTGGAGTCCCAGTTACGGACATCCAGGAAGTAAAAAGGCAGGTGATGCATTTCCTCCATTCTCTGAGGGAGCTGCTGCTGGAAGGAGTGGAACAGAGGTGACATCAACTTTACCTATAATTTCTGCCCTTCTCCTGTTATCAGATCTCCACTCGTTCTTTTCTTACCTTTGGGGATAGATTATCCTATATCAACTACAACTCAGCTCCCTTGACTGCTCGTCTTCCCAATCCACTTCCTATAGGAACACCATTCCATTCTCCTAATATCTTCACCCCATTTATTCCATCACTGTCACTTCCCATAGAAGCAGCTCAACTGAGGATTCCTCTCCACTACTGGATCCCTCAACCGTTTCCGTCCAATCTCCCAAACTTGTGCGCTCAAACTTTCCCTTCACCCCTGAAGTATGACAGAGTCCTCATCTTCCATCCCACCAGCTTCCACATGCAACAGGTCAACCAATGCCATTTCCACACCCTCCAGTGTGAAGCCAGTGCCAAATACATCTGCATAAGTGTGACTCTCAATTTGGCAGCTGAATTTTTCTGCCACACACCCACTCTGTGTATTCATGTTGTTACAAAGAAGCTCATTGGAAGGTCATCATACTTGTAGCAACTTTATAGCCCTTGGACTCAGTTCAAGGATTTCACATCATAACAATGCTCATATTCTTCCCAGACACTAGCTATGGATAATGATTCTGCTTTTTCCATGTAGGCCTCTTCTAGACCTATCATTTTGTTTCTGGTTACCTTCCCATTCTCTTTTGGGTTGTATTATCATCCGTTTTAATTTAATTCATCCTCCCACTCTATCACTCCTTTCCTTTTTGTTCCTTCCTTTTCTTCTTTGCACTTGTTTAAAGACATTAGTTTTCTTAACATTTTCTAATTCTAATGATATGACAGCAGTCTGACACATTAATGCTGTTTCTCTCCAGACACATATTGTTTAATCTCATGAGTATCTCCAACATTTTCTGTTTTCATTTCTGTCATTAGTATGACTGGTTAGAACAAAAAGGCGAACATGTAATTGTATGAAGGCTTCTGGAATTGTAGGTTGTCCAGGCTTTAAAGAGATAAAACATCCCAGAAAGGAAAATATTATGAAATAATAGGAGTACTCTGATTTGATTCTTCATGTTACATAATAAACTAGCATTGGTAACCTTCCACATATCACTTCCTGGAATTTTAGAACCAAAGTATGAAGATTACTTGGAGGCACAAGAGACTGCAAATGCTGGAATCTGGAGCAAAAAATGAGCTGCTGGAGAAACTCAGTTGGTCAGGCAGCATCCGTAGAGGGAAATAGTCATTCAATGCTCTGAGTCGAGACCCCTCCTCAACTAGATATACCTATAGCTTACCAGTTCGTGCCCCACACCCCACCCCTCCACTTCTTTATACTGGTTAACTCCCTTCTTCTCTTTCAGTCCAGATGGAGAGCCTCAACCCGAAATATTGGCTGTCTGTTTCCCTCTACAGATGCTGCCTGACCCGCTGAGCCAGTTCCTCCAGCAGCTCGTTTTTTACTGCATGAGATTACTTATTTTTACAAAGATTAGCATTGGTAATAAATGGGAAATGTGTGTGTGGACATGTGTTTAACAACTAGCCCAAAGAAGCATTACTCCAATCTCATTGTCAGCAGATTCCATTAACCAAGAACAAAACATATATTTATACAGAGCCTTCAACATAGCAAAATGTCCAATGGTATTTCACAGATGTATATAGCAAACAATAAAATCCAACACCAAGCCACATATTAGGGGAGATAACTAAAAGGTTGTTCAGAATAAAACTCTGAGGATGTCTTAGTGGAGGAATAATGTAGCGAGCTGAAGAGGTATAGGGGTGGAATTTCATTGCTTAGGGCCTTGACAGCAGAATGCATTGCTGCCAAAGATGATCTGGAGGCCAGTTTTGGAAGCAGCACCCAGTTGTAAATAGTGGAGAGATGGAGAAGTTAGCAGATTCAAGTAAGAAGGAGGGAGGTCAGGGAGGGATTTGGAAACAATGACGGGAATGTCAAAACTGAAGCATTGCTTAACTGGCAGCCACATCAGGTAGAGTAGTGATGTTCAGAATGGACTGAGCAAGTTAGATCATGTCCAGCAGAATGCTGGATGATCTTAACTTTACACAGAGCGCAACAAAGGGAGTTTAGCCTGGAGCGGCTTGGAGTAGTCAAATATAAAGTTAACAATGCTGCAGATGAGGGGTTTAACAGAGGTGAGCTGAGGTGGAATGGATAATGGAGAAGGAAAAGAGCTGTCTTTGTCATTTCTCTTAACACATACACACAAAGCCAACACTTCTAAATGGAATTTCCATTGGCAAATAGAGAGAAGCAAAGCTAAGTTCCGTGGTTAATATGGTAGGTTCCTTTTTCATATTTCCTTATGATATAAAAGGAGGAATTTTGACCCATCGAGTCTATGCCAGCTCACTCAGCAATCCGATTCCCCAATAATTTTTTTAAATGTAACCTATTTTCCTTAACTCCCCTGAGATTCTACCACTCAAGTTACACTAGGGGAAATTTACAGTGGTCAAATAACCCACAAACCCACATACCAGTGAATGTGGGAGGAAATTTGCATGATCACAGGAAAAACACGCAAGCTCTACACAGACATCACTGGAAGTTAGGATTGAACTTGGGTCACTGGAGCTCTGTGGCAGCAGCTCTACTAGCTGTGCCACTGTGCTGCCCACAAAGCAGCGTATAAACTAAACTGGTAGTTAGCTTTGCTAAAAGCAATTCTACATTGGTAATTACTGCAAGGTACCCAAACCAGGCTCTTAAATACACATCCTCATTAACCTGATCGAAGGAAGAATTAAAACACTTGGGTTTGAACACCCAAAATTAATAGTTTCACAATTCTGTATTTAATAATTTCTTCAAATCCAACAGTAATGGGTGTCAGAAATGTAAGTAAATAGTTGTACAGATTTGACAAATTAATTTATAAGAAGATGGTAATTTGTTAATTTATAAGGATGTGATAATTTAACTTGAGGAGTTTTTCTTTAGTTACAGCAGAACTTATAATTTTCTTCTAAATACATGTGAAAGCACTGTAGAACATAGACCATTACAGCACTGTACAGGCCCTTTGGCCCATGATGTTGTGCTGACCTTTTAGCCTACTCCAAGATCAATCAAACCATTCCCTGCCACATGATTTTTCTTCATGCATATGCCTATCTAAGAGTC
The DNA here is from genome assembly GCA_030265395.1 of Rhina ancylostomus. NCBI lineage: Eukaryota > Metazoa > Chordata > Chondrichthyes > Rhinopristiformes > Rhinidae > Rhina > Rhina ancylostomus. The sequence goes on along the minus strand of JARFYF010000029.1, from coordinate 35,872,682 downwards.
TCTTAAATGTCCCTAATGCATCTGCCTCTACCAGCACCCCGGCAGCATGTTCCACGCACCCACCACTCTCTGTGTAAAAACTTTACCTCTGATATTCCCCCCTGTACTTTCCTCCAATAAAATTATGCCCCCTCATGTTAGCCATCCACCCGGGGGTAAAGTCTCTGGCTGTCCACTCGAGCACTAGATTTGAGCACTAAAAAGCCCATTGAAGAATGAACAGTTTGTTAATGCCGATAAAAGCTTTCAAGAAGATATTTAAAGGAAGTAGTGGTTTGATTTCTCAGTGTCAAAATACAAGTTTGCCCCTGTGTTTTTTCATGCAATAAGTTCCTCATTTAAACCAAATTGTATCTGATAAAGGCTTAGCAGAAGAGGAATTCTCCACTGGAAGAGCAGAACCTGCAGCTTAAGTTCATCCACTAAGTTCATTTATTTTCAAGAAGGAGCTTGTTGGAACTTAATAACTACTTGTCCTTGGGGTAGAATTCTTCACCGCTCACCCTCATTCACAGTACATTCACCCCACTTCATTCACTTGCTAACTACAAAGTATGGATTACAGCCAATCAGATATAAAAAGACTAGAAAATCATATGTGTCTACCTGTATTAACGAGAGACAATTATAATATTGGGTATGTCACCAATATTGGATATTGTCTGTAAGCCTGACAGCTCTGGATCACTACTATTTATCTTGCTGGAGGGAATCAAAGATTAGATGTTGCCATCAGATAAGTCATTGAAAGGGACTGGGAAGTAAGATGATGGTCAGAAATAGACCATTAAGAATGATTTGAGAAAAGTGAGTAGTGATCAATGCTACTCAGAAGTAAAGAGATCAGGAATAGGAATGTAGAGGGGGCATTCAGGGTATTGGAAACAGTGGTAGATTGTAGCTCATTTGTTTGAATGTGGAGGCATAGAGTCATCCAGCACAGAAACAGGCCCTTTGGCGCACCAAGTCCACACCAACCATCAAGCACCCATTAAATTAATCCTATTCTAATCCCATTTTATTCTCCCACATTCACATTCACTCCCCCCAATTCCATCACTCACCTACACATTAGTGGTTACTGACAGCCAATTAACCTACTAACTTGCACATCTTTGGGATATGAGAAGAAAACAGAGCACCCAGACGAATGTCACACAGTCACAGGTTGAACAGACAAGCTCTACACATTGGAGTTTAGGAGAATGAGGGGTGATCTTATAGAGGTGTATAAAATCATGAGGGGCATAGATAAGGTGAATGCACACAGCCTTTTTCCCAAGGTTGGGGAATCAAGAACTAGAGGGCATAGGTTTAAGGTGAAAGGGGAGGGACTTAATAAGAACCCGAGAGGCAACTTTTTCACCCAGAGAGTGATCCGTATGTGGAATGAACTACCAGAGGAAGTGGTTGAGGCAGGTACATTAAGAACATTAAAAGACACTTGGACAGGTACATGGATAGGAAAGCTTTAGAGGGATATGGGCCAAACACGGGCAAATGGGACTAGTTTAGACTGGTGTCTTAGTCAGCATGGACCAGTTGGATCAAAGGGCCTGTTTCTGTGTTGTGTTACTCTGCGACTCTACAACAGCACAGAAGGTTAAGACTGAACCCGGATCACTGGAGCTGTGAGGCAGCAGTTCCACTAGCTGCGACACTGTTCCGGCTCAAAATCAGAAGTGCAACCCTGCCTCTCTCAAAACCACACACGGTATTTGAATGACTTGTTGAATGCAGCCTTCAGCAATCCCTTTAAGAACAGGGTGCTAGCTCACATTTGAACTTGGTTTTCCTAAAGGCAGCCAGCCCAGAGCAGAATGTGTTAATAGTAACTCAGTATTGCAGAGAAAATTAATAAGCATTAAGTCCTTATTGCAATATGCAAAGGAATTTATGTCTGTTTGCAGTGTGTACTCTGGAAGCCATTTTTTTTTTGCCTACATTATCATTGTGGGTTGATCAGTCACAGCTGGTAGTCACCAGATGCTTCCTGTCTGTCAAATTGTGGGTTTAGGATGTTATTTTAGTGACTGAAAATAGATTATTGTGACAGGGAACTGAAAGAATAAAATAACTTCCAAATAATGTGGCTGAAAAACACTATGAGTGAAATATGAGAATATTGAGTGAAATGAGAAAGTCACAGCCAACTAGATAGTAAATTGTACATTTACTTAGATAATGACCAAATGCATTATAAATGCTTCTAAATTTCTTCAAAAGCAAATAGCTTTAAACAAAAAGAAATATGAGGAGGTTCAATTAATGCATTAAGCAAACAAAAATGCAAAATGTAAGAAGGCATCCCAGCAGAACGCAGCATACCATGCACTTGCTCATGAGTCCAGCACCATTCGCAGTGAGTAGCTGTGGGATAGTTAGAAATAGATTAATTGACAGCATGAAACAAAAATAAAATGATGCCATCACTGGGCGGGAGTATTGCAGTTTTAGGACCAGCAACATCCATATTTTGAAAACAACTTCTCTTAGCAATATTTAAACAGGCAAGAATTTCTGATTTTGATGATCTTATGCTACACCTAATCAATAAACAATGAAGCAAATATAATTAATTATGTGCATTTCTATCAGATATAATACATAAGCATTCATGTATCGAAACATTGCTCACAAGTACAAACTTAATTATGTTTATTTCATGAAAATGCTGGAAACAATGTACAATTCATAGTAAAGTGGTATTTTCATTTTGCTATATTCTTATTTTTAAGTAAAATTGATTAACAATATTTAATGATTCACTGTATGAAAGATTCAATCAGACTGTACATTAAAATATATTATTAGTACTGATCATAAGAAATGGGATAAGGCCAGATCTTACACAGTTCCAATTCTTCTGCTTTAATTAGTTTGTCTGCATTCTTTCTAAACCAAAAATGCCCAAATTGTTGGTCTTGGTAGCCCATTTTTAGATGAGGCAGCATGGGCTAGTATGATTGCTTGGGCCCCAGCGCTTAGAACACTCTAACATGCTCAGTGACATCAAATGAGACACATGGCTCATTTGTGCAAAGTTTAATTGCAGGAAGAAAATTGAAGCAGGTCCTAACTAGTTAAGGGGTATGACCCATCCTGGGCAGCTGCAGGAGAGTCCAGGGCATCCATCTACTTCCAGATAGGTTCTTCCTTTAACTGTTCATCATTACTGAATGACTTAAGATCAACCAACTCATAGCCAATGTCCCCGAGAACCCTGATCATCACAACTGTCCTGGTTGATTCACACAACACTTCTGCCCCTCTTGTTCCAATTATTATTCCCAATCTGATCCTGCCCCTCCTCACCCATCTGAGAATCTTCCTAATGTGTCCCAATATTATCTGCTCAGTTCTCTCTTTGACTACCCCCCATCCCTGCCATGATCTCCAAATGCAAAGTGATGGGAGATCAGAGAAGAATGGTCCATTCGACTGTTCCGCACTCCTGATTCTTGTTTCTGGTAGAATCTCCCTTTTAGAGCTGGTCCCGTTTATTGGGAGAAGCCAAGAATTGCCACAGGAGGCCACACTGAGCAACCCTCCCCTAAGTTACAGTAGTGCACAATGAAAACATGTCAGTCATAATGACTGTCATTAAAACATTACTTTTAGTTGTTAATTAGGAAAAAAGTGTTGCCATGTAAAATAAACATGAACACTTTGCATGCTGTTAGCCAAGGGCATTCTATTTCAGCTCACTTTCTATTCCATGTTATTTTAAAAAGACAACAGACTAATTTTATCTGGCCTTATCTGAATATGAGTAATAATGACTTTATGCTGTTACTTTGCATGTAGTTTGTGACCACTTCACCAATTTATTGTTATAATATTTCGATATTTTGCTGCAATAACAACAAAACAAATGCTACACGATACAAGCAATAGGTATAACCGGTCTTTGTGTACATATTTTTAGACTCACATATTTGCATTGAACCTGCTTGAAACTTAAAATTTGTTTACTTATTTTAATTAATCATCAGACCTCCTTTAAATAGCTTGCTGAAGTATAAATCCAGTTTTATAATGGTGGTAACTGTGGGGAACCTTGAAAGATGAACTAATATGAGCCAGATAGTCTTTTCTATCCGTGATCTTGTGATTTATCATCATGACTTCAAGAGTGATATTCACAGCAGCTTAGTTGTAAGTCAAAATTTATTAACTACACGTAGTGCTTCGAGGGAAAGAGAAACTGAGGCTGGAGTAACAACCAGCCTCAGTTACTGAACAAAATTTGAACACAGTTTCTGTGAAGCACTCTTGAAATTTTTAATTAATTCTTTAGATTTGAGTTATTATTGTTGTTATTCAGATTGACATATAGGGGCAAGTTATTAGCATTATCCACTGTCAACATTCTGTAACACTGCTTCCAATTTAACATTTGGATTCCTTACTTACTTAAGGATATTCTGGATCAACGTTTCTGATCAAATATCAACAGACTTAAATGAATCACTTTGTTTACTACTCCATTGTATAGAAGCACACATATGGGACTAATATCTGATGATGTGAAACATATGGTGCAGGGGGAATCTGTTTTGTTAATAGCAGCAAGGCTAAATTTAGTCCCGATTATTGAGCAATGGAAAGATTTATGGATCTGTGAGAGGACTCAGCAACAGGCTTGTCTCACAGACACCAATAATGAATGTTAGTTATGTGCATTCTGAATCCTTCTGTGTGTTGTAGTGATGGAAATTTTAACCAAGTTTCCAGCAGAAGTTTTAGCTGCTATATATCAACATCAATGGTAAGCCTTCCTTCTCTTTCTTTAACTGGGATACATCATAAGACGGGAGAACTCCCACTTGCCTCAGATCCAGTCATAAATTTTCAATCCTTCTGTAATTTACTCATGGGAAATGAACTGCCCAAGTTAAGTGAGCTGAATGGTGCCAGAAAATTGGTGTGTTAAAAAGAGAATATTAAATTGCCTTAACAGAAAAACTGGTCGTAAATTAGGCCTTTGCAAAGGTAGGTGATAAGGCCTAATTGCATAGATCAGTATTCAAGTTATTCCTCAGGCACCTCCCTCAACAATGTTCTTTAAATGCTAGTCACCAGGACGACATTCCTCTCATTCCCAAATCTTTAGCATGCATCTGAATGCACAAAAACAAAGTGTAGTTGCCTTTTTGGAAAAGGGAAATTGAAAGGAGTTTGCATGCTACATGCATAGACACATAGTGTACTGTGTGTCTGTGTATGTGAACAAACAGTGATCCTGTTGGACAGGATCTATGCTATGCCTGCTTTGTAAAACTGTAGCATTCCTCCTAGTAGATCTTTAAGGACTCAGAATGTATATCAATTAAGTATTTTGCTTTGCAAATGAACCACCAGCTGTTTATTATATGTAAATTATGCTGTAATCCTTGTGGAAGACTTTACAAATCACTGATAAAGATGAGATCATATACAGCTTTTCTTCAGCATTTTTGAAGGACATTAATGGCTCTCAAAGGGCAAAGTCTAGGTGAGTTCATGGCACCTTAGGTGAATTCGTAGCATTTTTCTGTAAAATACTTGCATGCAATCTTGTCCAAGCCTTCTTCATGTCTCAGAAGGATATATAACTCAACAATCCATAGTGGCAAGGAACAGAGGTGTTGAGTTATCACTGGACTGCTGCACCCAGCAGGTTTATCTGTGTCATTGTTGGATAGGAATAGGATAATATGGTTACCCTGACTGGCCATATCTGGAGCCTCAGCAATCTATGACTGAACTTGAGAACCATTCAATGTATAGATTGAATGAATAGACATGTTTTTTTTAAAGCAAACAATATTGTGGAGGTTGAATAAGACAATATTATGAGAGCATAAAATCATGTGATATGCGAGTGTACAACTTCCATCCAAATCCTATGGCATGCTGACCAATCTTCCTGGGCCACATAAGACACAAGACATCTTCTTCAATGAATTAGAAGATTAATTCAAAACTATTAGAAGTAACTGAAAAGTATGAACTTGAGAAAAAAAACCAGAAGTCAGGCGAGATGACTTTTATATCAAAGAACATATCCTCATGTTGCAATTCTGATGGTTTTAAGCTTGTACCTTACACAATAGATTTGTGTGTGGGATGGCGGAAGAATGGATTCAGTCCAGGGCATATTCCAAAACCATGAAACCTAGTCTAATGCATGAGACCATTTCAGTCTGTTGCTATCAGTTCAAGGCCATCATTCACCTCAGTCTTGTGTGTTTAGGATAGCCAAGTGCCTCAGTCACCAAAAGGAAGGTCACTTTTTGACAGCTTGCAGATCCAAGACCAGGACAAGCAAGAAAAGCAGTTTCAGTGGTAATTTGAAACAACAGTGGAAAGGAGGAGTTCATTCAGTCAATGTGGAACTGGGATTGTGCAGTATCTCTGCCCCAGGCAGTGTTAGTGAAGTTGCTGACCAATAACCAGTACATTAGCATGTGAATTGATACCGTCACAGACTGATTCTGAGTCAAACTTCAGCCAGATACCATTGGCAGAAAGCATGGTGTAACTGGAAACCTTTACAGATACAAGGGCAAAAGGAGAGCAGAGTGCAACACAACAGACCAGCACATACAGTTCCCCAATCCATGAAAACAGGGCAACTTTAATGGGGAAGTACTAGTTAGGACAACTTTTCTAAATTGGAGGAATATTTTCAGCCTTCAAAGTTACAACTTGACCAGTAACCTTTAGGAAAGATATGACGATATGGCTGAAGACAAGCTACTCAGATGCATCAGGGTCCAATCCACACTTTTTCATTATATCAGGGCTATTATCATCTGGTAAACTATCCGTGACGTGAGTGTATTTAAATTTTTCATTGTTTGGGCCTGGGATGATACATTAAACAAACCACTGTAGTATGTAAGGTTAGCAAAATTATTATTCCTGCAAGCCAAGACCAGTCCTGTAAGTTTTAAAGCATCGAGAAGGAACTGGAAAATCTGTAATAAAATGGCGTGCTTGTCAAACACAACCAGACTGAGTCAGCCACATCAAAACTGTTTGTGCATAAAGCAGGTTATTTAACCAATAGATGAGCTGAGCATTCAAACCCTAAGTATAGGCTGATTGTTTGAATTATTGTTACAAAGCAGGGAAATTACATGTTTCTCCTGACCAATAGCAGCACAATATATCTACAAAAGCAGATTACAATATGCCTGTTTACATAGATGCACATCAGGTGTGAAGCTTGCTGTTATTTCCCACCTCTGCCTTCTTTGATACAGTAAACCTATCCAGGGGGGGGTCAATGTTTACAAGGTACATGAAGACACAAATAATGCAGCAATCCTTATAATAACTGATCTACAATATTCCAAACATTAACCAAGTACCAATGTGCTGTTCAAACTTGCCTTAATGTTAATGCACAGAAAATAGATGCTCTTTTGGTTATGTCTACAGAAAAGCATTCAAATGGTTTTTATTACTTCCTATAATAATCAAACCATGGGCATTTCTGGATATGTGCTCAGCATTCACTTGCACTGAGAAAGAAAGAACATCACACATATTGTGGTATAGTTCTTATAGTAAGGCTAGAAACTGTGCTTCAATAACAACTGTAATCACCCCAGGGATACAATTGAAAGCATAATGAAGATCACAACTTCAGTACATGATAAGGAGTAACTTGTATATCGTAAAGAAGGCAAATGAACTAATGTTTTCTCAAGTGCTGCAAGTCGATA
>JARFYF010000029.1:35851671-35864864 GCA_030265395.1 Rhina ancylostomus | reverse complement strand
ATATCAAAAACATTCTTCAGCCCTTTGAAGGATTCTCCCTTCAAAAGAAAGGATTGACAAGGCTCCTGTTCTTAGTTATTGGGGCTGTGGGTCACAGAAAACTTGTGTGGCACTGTGTGTTTCGATGTACATGTGACTGATAAAGATATCTTACCTTCCTTCTTGCCAGATAAATGGATTAGTAGTACAAAAGATTTTAAAATATATAATTTATGAGGGGGCATATTCCCTAATACATTTTCTTTAAAGCACTGAAGTGTTGCCATTTTTCTGCTTTTAAATAGTCACAAAGGAATAATAATTTTGCTAATCTTTCATACTACAGTGGTTTATTTAATGAATCGTCCCAAGGCCAAATAATAGAAAATATAAGTGCACTTGCTAGTCACAGATAGTTTACCAGATGATAGTGAAAACTGTATGGTTTGCACACAATTTACTTCAGCACATTTTCTTTTATTTTCACTCAACATTTACTTCAGAGCTTTTTTTTTTATTTTCACTCGACCTTTTTATAATGACGTTGAGAGCGTTGAACTAGAAGTGGACTAAAAAATATGCCAGTAGGTTTTAGTGTATATTTTCTCAAAATCAGGTGTACATTTCTTCATGAATTCTCATGTATTAACAAACATCAAATCAGATACTTGTGACTCTACATGATTGTGTTTATCATGCTGTGCTTCTGTCTAAAGTCATAATGTTATATTGTACTGATGATTCAGAAATTTCTGAAATGTTTTGCAAGTTCCTTAGCAAATTGGTGAAGTGGTCATCCCATATAAGAATTCAAAAAAATTAAACCTTAACATAATTTTCATTTATATCATCATTTGTAAAGGTTTACCACATTAACTTTTAAAGATATGCCAGATGAGTACCACAGCAATTGCCAAACACATAAAAACTAAAATTTAAAATTGTTCCTGGCGATGAAGTTAAACACAAATCGTAATCGAAGTGTAAAATTACTTCAGGTTTGTACTAAATGAAGCTTGATCAGTACACCCAAGCTCTGTATGATGTGAGCTCATTTTGCAGAAGGTTTCGAAAAAGACCTGTGAAGACTTTCAAGCAAGCTTATCTTATTTTCCAGCATTTCAGACATCCCACATTTGCAGCACTACTTTTTAAAAAATCTATGGCTTGTTGTGGTAGGGAAACTGGTGCTTTAAAAAATAAACTGGAAAAAATATATAGCCATAGGAACTAGTTAGATTTTTAACATTTGGCAATTACAAGTATTTAACCATAAACATTTGGAGTATGCAAGAGATCAAAACTTAGGATTCCTGTGTGAAGGATTTTAAGGAGTATAATTTTTGGCAGAAGGCCCAAATTAATATTCCTTTCTCTGTCAATTGAGAGTTTCTGATCAAGCTTAAAATACTTTGTTCAATATTGTTATAAAAGGCTAGGAAAAAAAATTGAAGGATTTAGGACTTACTACAGAATGATCAAACAGGTTGGCCATTTTGGGTTTCTCTGCACTGGAAGATATCTACGTAAGAGTTTAATCTGATCCTTTTGATATAATTATGAGTTTACTATATTCTTCTTCTGGAAGAGCAAACAAATCTCTAAACCTATTTTTTTCTTTCTTTACCTTAGTGCACGGAAGTGACTAATGTTGAAATAAAGCTTCACTGGCTGGAGTAGATTATTGATACCTCACAAAAGCCACTGCTTCTCATACATCATGTATGCCAGTGTCAACAAACTGTCTTGTAATGGGATTTATTACAATTGTGCACAATTCCATCCACTGTTTTTGCCCACTTAAGTGCAATTCCAACAGGAATGAATGGATATCAAATCAGGTCAGAAATTTGCTATTTTTCTGCTCTGCAGGCTGATGAGCCAAGATTAATCCTGATACATGCTTTGCCCAGCTTGGTCAAGACTGTTAAATTTAACTAGACCAGTGGCTTAACCTGCATGCTGTGTCCACAGTTTTTTTTTCTGACAAAATATCCAAGTATAAAGTTTAAATTCAAAAGACAGATTTCCTTTTTGCACTGATCATAGGTTTAAAATGCCACTTCAAATGCAGCAAAATCTTATCCCCTCCCTAGTAATCAATCTGATCCAGGACCTTCTAGTAACAGGTCTCCATTTATTTCTGTAGGGTGGAAATATTGAATACACTGACAGAATAAGTTTGCTTATTCTGCAAGTACTTAATTGTTTTGTCCCACAATTTCAGTGCTATGAAACTGATATCAATTTTGTCTTATACAACTCTGCTGCAAAAATGTAGATCTTCAGCATTTTGGTACACAAAATTGCTGCTATTAGACATCCAATTAAAACATATTCACAAACACACTTTAACTTTTGTTGCTATCATGAAACACTAAGCATAATGATTGCATGAGTTTTGTGAATATAGAAGGAAAAGACATTAAGGTCATTTTTCTTACTAGAAGGACTGTAATAACTGCTTGAATATACAAAAACTTGGAAAATGAAAGATTTGCACTTTACACAGAGGGTGGGGAATATATGGCAGAGAGTGATGTCAAACCTTCCATGGCCAACATGTGAGAATAAAAATCTTAAACAGGTGGGAGAATTCTCCTCAAGTTTTTGAGAACAAGATAGATGGATAAGAATAATCTCCTTCAGACCTACTTTTTCCTAAGCTATGAGATATTTTTCAACATGACCAATTTCAAGAAGGCAATCTGTACTGTACAAATATTGTAACAGCATAAGATAGAATTATTTTGATTTTTGAACTGAAAAAGTGTTGTAAGCTCACAGAAAGTAATCTTCACAGCTTTCCATCAGACCTTATACAAAATAAAGCCTGACTAGAGCAAGGATTTTCAATAAGTTCAGTGCTTAATGTTGTTTGGCAACTATTTAGTGTACAAGTATTCATCTTACAATCTAATTTGTAACCACAAATTCCATTTCCCAGAAATTTTCACCGGAGGACATGTGCGCATGCAGTACTATCTTACCCCATATTTGGTACCAACTAAGCAAGTTGACTCTTTATGAAATGGAGCCTGTTAATGGTATGGGGGAAAGGGTTACATACGTTCAACATTACATTTATATACAACAATTCATATGCTGCTTTTTAAGAAGTGTCATTGGTAATCTGCTGGATTTGTGCACATTTTTATTTGATAAATATGTACTGCAGAATTCTTTTAATATCAGCTTTGGTTAAGATCAGACCCTGCTTCAGAAAAGCATGATGATAAATTGAGGTTCAGAACTGTAAATGCCATCACTAGTTATATTCAATAATATTCAATATGTGATTATATTATTTAAAGTCAGTTTAATAAACAATGGTCTTATTAAAGCCAGGCATTAAGCAATATGTAACATTTCTTGAAAACTAGATTCTATGGCTATTGTTGAGAGGGAGGGAGAGAGGGAGGGAGGGGGAGGGAGGGAGACAAAAGTAATGTTGACTTCTATCTGCTTTCATTTCCTCTTGTGCTAATTTCAGGAGGAAATACAAGATATCAGTATCTTTCATTCTATCTAGTCTCACCAGTCATAGGAAATAGTGAAAGACTGTCAACAGTTGATCTTCTGTAGAAACGGAAAAGAGAAAAGTACTGTCTGCATCATCACACTCTGCAGAAGTATTAAAAATTGTGGTTTTCACGTCAAACTTTGCTGCGCTGGTCCTGATCTTGGGAAGGATCCTCACAGTTACCAGAGACACATAGTGGAATATAGTACCAAGGAAGTGATCGATGAGGTTTACAATAACATGTTATTTGTTAGAAATCAATAAATATTTTGGATAATACTCATTTTATTCCATATCCTACAACTACTCTCCAAAGAGATCACTGGAAAATAAAGACTCTCTTAACTATTGTCTACTGCTTTTCCCAGGGTTCCTAAGCTGCCTTACCAGATCAGATGCATGTTGCTCTTGTTCATACATTGTTCCATAGTTGGGAGTGTATTTTTGTACACAAAGCTCCTCATCTCCTAAAGCAAAAACAAAGACACAATACTTATGATATGCTCAACACTGGTAAATTAAAAAAAACACTGATGAATTTGATAAAGAATGAGAGAAGTTTTGTTTTTACTTAGTATGTGTTTTCATGTAAAACAATTTTTAAAACCACCATGGATTCACATCTGAATATACCTAAATAGCAATGTGTACAACATTTAACCAATGCACAAAACCAATCCCTATAAACATTTTGATTTGCAAGAAATTTGACAGCACAAGGGTGCTTAATATTTCTTTTTGTTTTAAACAACCTTGTGCACATTGATAAAATGATTAACTGAAGTGAACTAGAACAGAGGCTAAGCAATGAATTAATAATCCAATTGTGCATTCCAAGTGTAATTTTGCCTGCTTCTCCAACCTGATCCAGTTCTTCAATGAAATAAAAGAAACTAAGGGAACAGTAGTTGATATGTACATGCATAATAAAAAGATGTTTGATAACATAATACTGCATAATAAACCTATTGGCAGACTGGAAGACCAAGAGATTAGGGAATAATAATAGCGTCGATTCAAAATTGGTTAAAAGACAAGTGGTTGAACTTTGGGTTCAGCGACAGTTCTTGCTGCTACCTTGAAGTGGGCAGCATCATGAATTTGTGCTGTCTGTGGAGCAAGCTTTCATTGCTGCCTGGAAGCAGTCCAAAGGACCCCAGACATCCAGCAATGTTATGTTCACAAGATAGCTGAGCAGCCATTCAAAGGGTGTGTACAATTATTACGTACAATTATTAGCCGATATTGCAATCATTTTATAGAATGATAGATAAAAGTTGGAACATTCATATGTGGCTTAAGAATAGGAGCTGAAATATCAGAAGCTAAAATAAAACAAATTATTATTTTTAAGATCTAGTTAGCATTCCAGAAGAAAATCTTTTCTCTAATAATTACATTTTGTGCCAATTTCACCAGAAGCAATTGCAAGGATATATGTGGTAGGGTGCCTGATTGTAATAAAGTTGTCAAGGACAGCAAGCTACTAAGATTTGCTGATAAATAATCCTTGACATTCAGATAGTATTTATATTCCTTTAGTTAGCCTCATGGGGCCAGTGCCTAGTGGAAGCTTATCTTTTCAAATTGAAAAGATTCCAAAGTGCATTCATGCCACCAGAAGACATCATTGTTCGTGTGATTACAACATAATATTAACAGATTCTGAAGTTGCCAGAGAGACTATAATTTTCACATTACATAGAGTGTCTGTGGAGAAACAGAATCAACTTTTCATTTGTTGGCAGTTCATCAGGTGAACGTTTCTGGCAAAAAGATCTTCGGCCTAAAATGCTGCCTGTTTCTCTTCCGACAGATGCTGCATGACCTATTGAGCATTTTCAGTGTTTTCAGTTTTTATTTCAGATTTCTAGCATCTGTAGTTTGTTTTTGCTTTTCTATGATGTTTACATTAGTGGAAGCTATAAATGGCAATGCAAAAGCAATCAGAAACTGAAATAAAAACAGAAAATGCTGAAAATACATAGTAGGCCAGGCAGCATTTATGAAGAGAGAAACTGTTAACGTTTCAAGTCTGAGACCCTTTGACAGAACTGTTACTTTCTTTCTTTACACAAGTAACATGCATATGTGCACATCCCTAAAATACTTGATTAGGGTAGTGTAGTTAACCATGCTTCTGCACATGCCCCTTTATGGCTTTAGTTAATTTGTAGTGCGCTAATGATAAATGTTGTGATGTTTCTTTTAAAGAGACATTGATCTTTAACATAAGTCCTTAAATGTCAAACTGTGTAGAAATAGGTACCAGCAACACACAAAGCATGAAATAACTCAGCAGGTCAGGCAGCATCTATGGAGGGACATGGACAGTTGGCATTTTGGACCGAGACCCTTCGTCTAGACCAGAGTCCAGACGAAGGGTCTTGACCTGAAATGTTGATTGTCCATTTCCCTCCATAGATGCTGCCTGGCCTGCTGAGTTATCCAACACTTTATGTGTTGCTCCAGATTCTAGCATCTGCAGTCTCTTTTTTGTGTCGCCAGCATTAATGAGGTGTATATCAGGAAGGTTCTGAAAACTTGTTTCAGAGCTTCCGTCCCTCATTATTATTGCTGTTATTTATTATGAACAGAAAAATATGATAAAGGAAAGGTTGAAATGTGCCAAAAGACTTACAGGATGAAACAAATAAAAGGTAAAAGATACAGATGATTACAAAAATGGTACTGACAACAAGCAAAAAAAACCCAGAATAAACAAATTGAAAAAATGTACAAAGAATCAAACCAAGTGGTTCCTAAAATTCAATTCAATGGTCTGGAATACAGCCTGACAATCCAATCCAAGCCTGTAGTAACCTGACTACACATCTCTGATTTATTCAAGCCAAGTGTATATTCTGATAACATCCACATAAATTGTGCCTTACAGTCCCGACTCAGCACACAATAAAGTGCAGTCTAACCAGTGCTTCACCATTCTATCTATCTATGTTGCTTGATCAAAGAAATGTAATTATCTAGTTGAAAGTGACAAGTTGGTTAAAGGCATGACTTTAAAGAACAAGAGTTTCATAGTACAGAAAAAACTAACAAAACTCAAATCCAAATTATGGTAAAATGCTTGTAAATGTGGCTTGAAAATTATATAGCTTAGCTACTCTGGTCAAAATAATTTCTGCTCTACTGTTAACCCAGCAATCATTGCAAAACCTATGTAATTCTTATGTGCAGATGTGAAATTGGAACACCAGTACTAAAATAAAAATCTTTTCACAATTTCATTTAGTCTTGTGCAATTGTGATCATTGTATTATTCACTTTTGGCATATAGGCATTGAGCAAGAGGCTTGCATTTATTGTCCATCCTTAATTTCCCTTCACATGTTGGTGGTGGGCCATGATTTTGATACAATCCTTCTGGTGACCCCAGTGTTGTAGGGGTGAATTGTTCCAGGATTCAGGCCTATCAACCTTGAAGGAATGTCTATGTAATTATGAATCAAGATGATTTGTGATTATGAAGGGAAACAGGAGGTGGTGGTGATCTTGTGAACCTGCTGCCCTTGTCTTTCTTGGATTGAGTTCACAGGTTTGAGAGGAGCTGATAGAGTAGTTTTGATGAGTAACTATGGTGCATTTAGTAAATAGAACACAGAGAAGCCACGATACATAGATGTATGAAGGAATAAATGTTTGGGGTGCCGGTCAAGCAGGTCTGGATGGCATCAAGCTTCTTGAGTGTTGTTGGAGTTGCACTCATGCATGTAAGTGGACTATGTCCCACTGCAAGCCTTTCTCACTGTACCTACATCCAACAAAATGGAAAATAAAATAAAACGCAATTGCTCAAGGCTAAATTAAATTGTGAAAGATCTTTGTTTAAATAAAATCTTGGCATTCCAAATTCTCATCAGTATATTAGAATTAGATAAGTTTTGCAGTAATGCCTTGTAAATAATGGAAAGGTTTTGGTGTGTCAGGAGGTGATCCATGAACCTTAGGGTTCTCAGCCTTTAACTTGTTTCCTAGCCACAAGATTTATGAAGCTGGTCCATTGATTTCTGCTCAGTGTTGGCTCCCAAGAAGTTGATGGTAGAGGACCTGCTGATGGTAATTATCCTAAATTTCAAGACAAGTGGTTTCCATAACACACTTAACTCAATGGTTTATTCCGTCTTACAAACCTGAAACAGGCCTTAACATATTGGCCTGTGTTTTGCATTGAGTATACCAGTGCTAACCATTGTAGAGTACATTACACATCTGGATAGCATGTCAGCAACCAAAATCCTTCCAGTCCACTCCCACCACCAGCTTTCCCCAATTACAAAAGCTCCAATTAACACTTGGGTCTGTCCATCTTCAATTTGATTGTCTGAGGCACTTCAGTGTACCGGTTTGCATAATGCTATTACAGCGCCAGTGATCCAGGCGCAATTCCAGCCGCCATCTGTAAGGAGTTTGTATGCTCTTGACGTGTCTGCATGGGTTTCCTCTGGGTGCTGTGGCTTCCTCCCATATTCCAAAGATGTATGGGTTAGGAAGTTGTGGACATGCTATATTGGCGCCAGAAGTCTGGCGACACTTGTGAGCTGCCCCCAGAACACTCTACGCAAAAGATGTATTTCACTGTGTGTTTCAATATACATGTGACTAATAAAGATATCTTTTACCTATTAAGGCCCAATTCACAATCTCACAGACCTTGGTTTCTGGGATCTATGAGTTAGGAAATCAACTTCTTCGCCAGTCCCTCAGGATAGAGGATGAGTTGCTTCTATTCCAGTTTTAGTAGAAGATGCGTGTGCAGGACTATTTAAACATGGGATGGCTGTTTCACACCAGCTACCACACAGACTTGTTGGAGTGAGGTCTTAGTCCAAAGGCAGGGAGGGTCCAAGACAACTGGAGACCAATCTTTGCTGCAGAGACTTGGCACACATATAAACACATGTATTTTCACACACATTGACTAAGCATACAATGACTATGCATAATTCATCCAAAAATAAACATAAATGATCTTTCCCCACAACCTTTCCCTTTGAATCCCTCCCTCACCCCATCTCCCCCTACCCTGATCCCCCTTCTTCATTACCTCCTCCTTCAGTCTCCCCGACTTGCTGTCCTTAGTGTCCTCCCACCCCGAGAACCCACCTTCTCAACTTCCTCTCCCTTCACTAACCTCCTTCCCTCAAAGTTCCTTTCCTTTTCAATAGATGAGATGCAATTCACTCTGTGGATGGAGCAATTTTGACTTTTTTTAAAATATAGATTATCCTTTTGGGGAGTACCATTCTAATAGACGTTTTAGGTCTTGAAATTTGGGTGGTGCACAAATAATCCCATTATTCTTTAACTGGGATCATTCCCAGCTTGCAGTTGAGAAACAAGCAGCATGAGATCATCAGACAGTAACTGAAATCAAATGTTCCTGAGCCAATGCACTTCCCACCCTCATTTGCAAAACACTGGGTTATTATAACAATATTCCCATTAAAAGGCAGTTTTTTTTTTCATTTATAATGTAATGGAATTCCACATAGCCACATAAACAACAAAAAAATCCTTGGCTTTCAATGTCTGTAAATTTCATAGCTTGGAAGGAAGAATATTTTATCTTGATTGTTTTTATTTTTGGAAGGGCAGGAAGAGAACAGGAAGAAGTGGAATTGAAACGTGATCACCTTCACTAATCTCCCACAACAACTATTAATTAGAAAGACATTAGCTGAGAAACCTGTGAACAAGTTATCTTATCCTCTTCTCAGCCAGCTAATAACTGTGATTTCCACAGCAGGATATTCCCTCAGAGATGTGAGAAAGGTAGGTTGCAAAAGAGAAATAAAACATTAAGTCCAAGAGGCCAAAACTGTGAGTTGAACAAGAGTGAGAGAACTGACTAAAACCTTTGGGGCTAGGATTCTGCTACTTTGTATAAAAACATAGAAATTAGGAGCAGGAGTAGGCCATTTGGCCCATCAAACCTGCTGCAACGTTCAATATGATCACGGTTGATTGCCTATCTCAATACCATTTTCCTGCTTTCTCCTTAAACCCTTCATGTATCTTGTATCAAATAATTTATCTTTCTCCAACTTGGCATCTACAGCTTTCTGTGGTAGAGAATTCCACCAAATTTCTCCTCATCTTGGTCCTAAATCTCTTGCCCTGTAACCTGTACCTACGAGAGGAAACATCCTCCTATATCCAAATCTGTCTAGTCCCATCAGAATTTTGGAAGTTTCAGTTAGATTCCCACTCATTCTTCTAAACTTTAGTGAATCTAATACCATTTAGATAATATGCCACCTTTCTGTTTTTCCTACCCAAGTGCATAACTTCAAATTTATTCACATTATATCAGAATCAGATTTAATATCACTGACTTATATAATGTGAAATTTGTTGTTTTGTTGCAGCAGTACAGTGCAAAGACATAAAATTACTATAAATTACAAAAATAAATAGATAGTGCCAAAAATAATGGAATAACAAGGTAGTGTTCATGACCATTCAGAAATCTGATGGCAGAGGGGAAGAAGCTGTTTCTGAATCATTGTGTGTCTTCAGGCTCCTGTATCTCCTTCAGGACGGTAGTGACGAGATGAGGACATGTCCCGGATGGTGAGGGTCCTTAGTGATGGATGCTACCGTCTTGAGGCACCGCCTCTTGAAGATGTCCTCGATGGCAGGGAGGGTTGCGCCCATGATGGAGCTGACTGAGTCTACAACTCTCTGCAGCCTCTTGCGATCCTGTGCACTGGCATCTCCATACCAGGCACCTGCCATGCTTTTGCCTAATTGCTTAATCAACATAAGGCATCCTGAAGCCTCTTTGCATGCCCCTCACAACTTAAGTGTCATCAGAAAATGTTGACCCCTCATCAAGTCATTAATACATATTGTGATTGCTTGAGGCCCAAGCACTTATCCCTGCAGTACCCCATAAGATAAAAAGACTAATATATTCCTATCCTCTGGCTTCTGCCTGTTGACCAATTTTCAAACTGCTAATACATTATCCCAATATCAAGCAATTTAGTTTTAATACACCATATCCACTGATCTTCGCTCATCTATTCTAACAGTTACCTCCTCAACAAACTCCAGGAAGTTTCTCTTCCAGAAATCCACGGTGACTTTGGCTAATCTCATTGATATTTTCTAAATTCTGTTCTGTTATTCCCTCCTTTATAATAGCCCCTAGTATTTCCCCCTACTATTGATCATAAAAGACGTTGTATAAGGTTTTATTCAGCAAAATCTAGAACAGAGTATGCTTCTGATTTCATTAATTATATGATTTTCAACCTGCCACTCAGGCATTGATATAGGTACTAAGATTATCTGTTTATCAACAAAAGAATGACAGATTTTTTATACGGTATTTTGTCACAACCTGAGGGTAGCTTAGATTATTAAATGACTAAGAAGGCGGCGGAAATAGGAGGAGGTGAGTATAGAGAGAAATGAAGTGTTATGTCTTTACTATGATATCATAACTTGGCTTTGAACAGGGTACATGGTAACTGCTAGCATGCATGAGGTAAATTGAATCCAACTTAGATCCAAATAAACTTATAATCAAGAGATTTTGTCCATTAAAAAAAATAGGAAGTTTTCCCACAAATGATTTTTCAGTTCTTCTAAGTGCAACAATAGACATTGAATATGATAGATTAGGTTTCTACAATTAATGTGCATACATAAGTTTGCTTCTGCATTGGTCAAATACCGAATAAACCTGCAGGCAAGACTCACTTCGGTCTGCCTGAAACCTGTTGGTTTTCCAATGTAAGGAAATGTTTGCAAATGAATGCCTCTGACTGGCATATTCCAAGGTGCATGAGTACATGCCGAGGGATGCACTAAAGCTCGGTGCAGCCGCTACAAAGGCTTTGTGGGAAAGGACCACAGTCTAGAGCCCTGCTTCCACTGGACACTGCGGGACAGGGTCCAGGCTAATAGCCTCTCAAAGGCCTCAAGGGTCTATCCTTTAAAGAATAAATGTGAGCAGTATTCATGCATTGTAAGAGAATGTATTGGATTGCTGGCACAAAGAATGTAGAGAAAGACATGTACCGATTATTTTCACTCTGCATATATTATGAACCAAGTATATATTTTAATAAAATATCTAAATTTACTTAGGGAGACTTCGTTAAACATTTTCATTTTACAGATTTTTAACTTTTATTTGATCAATTTGCAATTGTTCTTGCATTCTGGAATGCTCTTGTAAAAATATCAAAGCAATGATTAAACAGGAAACTGTGTTAGAGGTCAACATTTTCTGCTGAGGAGTCTGTCTCAGATATCTGGAGTGCTGCCAGTGAAAAGTTAACCCTTCATCATGCAGCTGTTTAAAGCAAAGTGGTAGACTTCAATACTGTTCATGCAATTAAAGAAAGAGTTATTTTCAATAACTTATGTGTGAATTGCAGGGGTAGACTCTGAAGATGAGATGATGTCAGCAGCTTCCTGAGCTAAGCTCTTTGAGATAAGAACTCTCAGTTTGAAGAATGGTCCTGTTCTGTCACTAGCGGAAAATAAAACTGTTGAAGGAACTCAGCAAGACAAGCAGCAGATGTGGAAGTCAAGGGATGGTCGATGTTCCGTGTTGGGACCTCCATGAGGATCCTGATGCAGGGTCCTGATAAGGAGTCCCGACCTAATAACATTGACCATCCCTTGGCCTCCACAGATGCAGCCTGACTTATTGAGTTCTACCAGCAGTTTGTTTTTTGCTCCATATTCCAGTATCTGCAGTGTTGCGTGTCCTCATTCTGTCACTGGTTTGCACAATACATGTGTGAGAACTTTCAATAGAACAGAGAGAAAAACTATACCCTCTGGAGAGTGGGTGAATAACCAGAAATCAGATTTAAAATTATTGGCAAAATAGCTAGAGGGGTGGGGAGGAGAAATATTTCCACTCAGAGGATCTGTTGGGATCTGGAACACTTTACCTAAAGTGGTAGAAGCCAGCTCCATGGATAGTCTGCTCTGCCAACAGCCACCAAGCCTGGTTTTATTGTACCATTGCAGACTTGAACTATTTTCCTAACCCAACCTGATACGTTGAAAGATCCTGCACCTGAAACGTTACCCATTTCTCCTTCCACAGATGTAGCCTGATCTGCTGAGTGTTTCCAGCATTTTCTGGTTTTATTTCAGATATCTAGCATCTGCAGTTTTTTGATTTTCAAAACCCTCAAGTTCAACTCCTTAGTCTTTCTCAACATATCTCCCATTTCCTACAGAATCAGATTTATTACCATTGACCCATATGACATGAAATTTGTTGTTTTCTGGCAGCAGTGCAGTGCAGTACAGACATAAAGTTACTATAAATTACAGAAATAAATAAATAGTGCAAAAAAAGGAATAATGAGATAGTCTTCATGGGTTCATGGATCATTCAGAAATCTGATTGCGGAGGGGAAAAAGTTGTTTCTGAATCATTGTGTGTGGATCTTCAGGCTCTTGTACCTTCTCCCCAATGGTAGTAACCAGAAGAGGCATGTCCCAGATGGTGAGGGTCCTTAGTGATGAATGCTGGCTCTTGAAGATGCCCTCGAAGGTGGAGAGAGTTGTGGGCCCGTGATGGAGCTGGCTGAGTCTACAACCCTCTGCAGCCTCTCATGATCCTGTGCATTGGAGCCTCCATACCAGGCGGTGATGCAACCAGTCAGAATGCTCTCCACCGTACATCTGTAGA
>JARFYF010000029.1:35816486-35827021 GCA_030265395.1 Rhina ancylostomus | reverse complement strand
CTGCACTAGAGGATCTCCATTACGCCTGCCACTCTATCTGGAAAATATTGTTAAAATGACTGCAGAATATCAATGATATTTGTGGCAAACAGGGGACTATCTGTTACAAAATAACTTATTTTGAACATTTCTCTCAGGAAAGTGGCCTCATATTAGAGTGAATCCCCCTTATTGTCACTTCATGCCTATTGACTCTTTATGGACTGGCAAATTGAAAGCAACAATAACAGGAGTCTGTATTATAATAGAAATGTTCTTTTTCTAAAAGGATAACGTTTGCATCCAAAACAGGGTAATTCTTATGTTTTCTTTTTTTTAAGAAACTTTGCGGTTAGTGACATTCTCATCCCTTGTGTTAATGCAAGGTCTATTGAGCTTCAGCTCATGCTCCATTACCCTCAGTCTGTGACTGAATGTGCATAAGGTTCAGGGGTCTTGAGCACAGTGTGAAAAGGCAAGAGGTTTCACTCTCACCCTCGGAGCTCATTGGAACTCCATCTAAACACAATAAATACTCGCACATTACCAGCAGTTGCACTTGAGAATATTTGCCAGATTAACAGCCTGGTGTCACTGGGAATTCAATGCATCATTACACCCATCCCACACAGTGAATCATTCAAATAAATGACAGATCCATCGATTGCTGTTCCACGTTAAATAGTGTAAAGCTATCACTTTTCTGGACTGCAGATTGCAATTTGTTGGTAATGCTCTTCAGTTATAGATAAAGCAGAGGCAAGAAAGGAAAAATATAGTTTCTTGAGCAGAAGACTATAAATAACTGCAATATCATGTTATTTGACACAGAAATGATTATGAGTTGAATTCTGATGTGGTTGTGTGACTATTTTCAAAGCCAAAAGTTAGCGCTAATAGCAAACATAAATGAGCAAGATCACCAGATCATCATTTTCAAGGAGTAACTGAAATGTCCACCAAATTGTGATGCCTAAAACATCAAAACCCCAGAATCCTGTGGGATTTACTCAGATGTTGAGAATACACACCTCAGAAAATGAATGGCATTGCAATTTGATGTCGTTATTTTTCTATAATATTTTCTCAAATTTAGTATGTGAAAGCATTTTAAAAAAACCCTCAACACAAAGCCATGTCAATTTATTTTGTTGCAGTCCAATTAAAGCAGAAACAGATTCTCATTTCAGATTCTTTCTTCAAAGTGTGGTCAATCACTTGTTAAAAGCAAAATTCTTTTTGGTACATTATAATCTCAATCAATTCAATTCTTTTTATGTTAAAACTCAGTGTATGGTTCACATCTTTTAATCCAAGACACTGCTGACTTTCAACACAGGAGAAGACAGTTGCTGTAGTTAGATAATACAGACGTCCTGGCTTATGAATTATCAGGCACTGTGTGATGTAAGTATCTAATTTTAGCTTGATTTACCAGCTTCCATCTACTTCCATCACTATCTATTTTAGAATAAGAATGATTGCACACTTTCTACAAATGTAAACTCTCATTGAGTCCTGTTGCATCACCATTCATTAGAGAAAGACTTCCCTGACAGATCCCACTAAACAAAGCACCATAGAAAATTTCCTTGCACTACCACAGGCAATAGGCATGGAAAGTGATTTTTCACATTAGCAGTAGCCTGTTAAAAAATTTAGGCAGGGCAGTGTCACTTTATTTTTCTCTCAGTATCTTTAGCTGTAGGCAACTTTTAAATGAGCCTACATGCAACCTTTGGCTTCCTATCACTTTAACAATGGAGCAATTTGTTAAGGACAATTTTACTACACAGCATGTGGCTTCCAATTTTTTTCTGTTACAATGTGGCCACTGGCTGCTCAAGGCAAAACTTCTATGGGACAGAATTGCCTGATTCATACAGCATCATTAACTGATTCACCTGTGGAGATGATTCTTCTGTGTCACACAGCATCAAATAGATGTTTTGTAAATTGTTGGATCACAATATAACAATATATGAATTCCTTTGCTCCTAATTGACTGCCCCATCTCCTACCTCAATCTTTCTCACGGCAGTGCTGCAATTCACCTCCATCAGGTTTCTCAAAGGAGTGAAGATATTCTTCAGGACAAATAGGAAACTGTTCAACCTAAGTTGTTCCTACTTCAGAACTGAGGTTACTCCAGACTCAGTCATAGAGATGCACTTGACGAAACCGAATGTGTCTTACAATTCCAATTCTGCTAGCCCGCCCCCACTACACAACACTGCCTTCAACAATAAAGGTCCATGATCCATTTCTCATATTTCAGGAGGCACCTTCTCTACAAAGATAGATGTTGAAATTTACTATTGCCTGAAGTGCGCCAGCACAGTTTTTGACCATATGACGGAAAATGGGTGTTTGAAGATCAAGACATCAAACCCCAAGACAAAACCCATGGTCTATCCAGACAGTAATTTTCTCTGGCCTCCTGCCTCAGAGACATGGACTACCCATAACAAGAACCTCAGAATTATGGTATTACCTTGTTAGCTGCACCTCTGATTTCCTAATGTGTACAACATATTGCATGACAACTACTGTTCAGTGTTCTAAAGACATCACCCAACAATGTTTTCTGCCTTTTGCTATTTCTTATCTTCACTCAAACTATTCTATTTCTTGATTTTCCAAGCTAAAATCCTTTATTATCTTTTTGTATTCTTCTAAAAATTAAGTATCCTGGAATATTTAATTCTGAACCTAGATCATTTTGCAACCACTCCTATGTAATACCTGTTAGGTATACCCATTTATTTCTATTTGTGCCATCAGTTGGCTTAGCTTCTTATGAATGCTAAATGCATTGAAGCAATGAGCCTTCAATTTTAACTTTGTTCAGTTTTTTCCTTATCTGACTCTGAAAGGAGATATAATATTATTATTGTTTAGCTTGTCTGTCTGATAGTTTAGCCTTTATTACTAGAGAATTTGATGCAAGACTAAAGACCATCCTGCTCTCATTATATAGAGCCCTGGTGTGATCATGTCTGGAATATTGTGTTCTGATGTCCTTAACTAAGGAAGTTGATGGAGGGAGTCCAGTGATGGTTCAGTGGATTGTTTTTTGGAATGGCCAGTTTGTCATACGAGGGGAGTTGAAGTACACTGGGCTTATATTTTAGAGACCCACCTGTCTACAAAGGCAGACATAGAATTCACCATTGTCGCTTGCCATCTGAGAGAAACCCTTTGTTAGAAGTTCAGGGCTTCAACCCAGCACAAAACTTATGGTGTACTAGGCAGTAGTGATTGCTGGCCCCTGCTTCTGAGACAGTTTGTGACCCTGCACTCTCTCATGCCTTCAACATGCTTAATTTCCCCTCTCTGAACTTGGAAGGATGAGAGGTGATCTCATTGAAATATGCAAAATTCTTGAGGCTTGACAGGGTAGATGCAGAGTTAAAAACAAACCGCTGGAAGAACTCAGTGGGTTAGGTCATATCTATAGCAGGAAACTGACAGTCGATTTTTCAGGTTGAGACACTTCATCTGCCCAGACTGTTGAAGGACTGAGGTTCCTTCAACTATACTTTCTTTCCATCTCACTCGTTGGCACACACTGCAATCCTTTTGACTGATCAGTTTTGCTATACTTAATCTAACTTTGTGACTGTATTGGAATAAAGTTTCTGGGTAACTTTCCTCCTTTCCAATGCATTACAGTATCTAAATCCCAAAGTTTCTCAAACTTGAGACATTTACTGCATGTACAATCTCAATGATGAGGAGAGACTGGATAGGCTGTGTTTTGTTTTCTTTGGGGTGGAGAAGACCGAGGGGGGACCTGATAGAGATGTACAAAATTATGAGGGGCATAGAGAGGGTAGATAGTAATAAAGGTTTGCCCATAGCAGAGATGTATGTAATCAGAGGGTACAGGTTTAAGGTTAGGAGTAAGAAGCTTAAAGGGGTTATAAGGAAGAATTTTTTCACCCAGAGGGTGATTGGAGTTTGAACTGCACTGTCTGAAAGGGTAGTGGAGGCAAAGATGTTCACAAGAAGTGTCCAGGTGAGCACTTGACTCACCAAAGAAGGGAAAGCTACAGACCAATGGTGGTAAATAGGATTAGTATAGATGGGTGCTCAATGGTTGGTGTGGACAGGGTTGGCCAAAGGGCCTGTTTCTATGACTCTATATGGTCACCACGGATCTCGGTTTCCTGTAGCTCAGTTATAAAGCAGCTACTTTGCCATTGGCTTAGCAGAGTCCCTGAAATGCTGAAATCCACAATCCATAGACATTGCCCTCAGAGAGCACCGCTTCCACAGAAGTCATAGATTTATATTCACAGGTGTCATGGATTCTGAATCAACTAACAATAATTTCAGTTAACCAGTTCTACCTAGTCACTTAATTAACTGGGAGACTGGCAGGCTACTTGTGAATCACTTTTTACTAGTTGCTGACCTCTAAAATTGAAATTTATAAGGTTAAGAAAACCTAAAAATTGCAAAACTAAACTGAACAATAAATATTTAAAATGAAATCACAACCCCTTGACTCACCTAAGTTTATACTATGGACTTTGCACTCATTTGACAAGACATACTGTGCCAAAATATAATGTGATTTAATAGAAACTGCAGATTTAAATTCCCACCTTCCACAGGTTCTAGGTCAGCTGACAGTAACTTCGGCTAATCCCTTCTCGCTGGTTAACTAAATAACTAGGGGCCACTGACATCCAACTTTTATGACTGCTTGCCACTGCAAACGGAAAACATAAGGTCAAGAAAATCTAATAACAAAACTGAATTAAACAAATAAATATTTGAAATGAAATCACTTTCTTGCTCGCCGAAGTCCACACTCTGTAGACTCAGCATTCAATAGGCACTGCCTGCTATGCTGGAAAAAACGGGTTGGGTTAACAAGAGTGAAATCTCAGAGATAAGGTGAGTTCAGAAATGGGATGAGGCAAAATAGGTGATAAAGGACTGAAAGGTTATGGACACAAAGCGCATTGCATAGAAATTATTAGGAAACAAATTTGATTTCTTTATTAGTCACATGTACATCAAAACACACAGTAAAATGCATCTTTGCGTAGAATGTTCTGGGGACAGTCCACAAGTGTCACCACGCTTTTGGCACCAACATAGTATGCCCACAACTTCCTAATCTGTACATCTTTGGAATGTGTGAGGAAACTGGAGCACCCAGAGGAAACCCACGCAGACACTGGGAGAACATACAAACTCCCTACAGACAGCGGCCGGAATTGAACCCCGGTTGCTGGCTCTGTAATAACGTTACGCTAACCACTACATTAGAGAATAGAGAGTTAAAGTCAGAGATCCCGTGGTGAAATAAGTTGATCTAGGTGGAATACAGCCTTCATGGAGCACTGAGGCCCAAGCTTAGAGACAAGTGTGGCAGGCAGGTATATTTGTTTGAAGGGTACAGTTTCAGAGAATGAACCAACAGTGACATTTCCATGGGATTCAAGATTGAAATACATAGAATTGGTTGCAGTAAAATAAAGAACAGTGGCAATATTGTAGATCACTAGGAGATTTGGAAGTAGCAGAAAACTATATTTTGGCCAAGAAATATATTTTGGCTGAGAGGCATGAAACTCGAGTCAGAAATCAAACCGTGGCTAAAGCTGCTCTTGTGAGACACATGCCCCAATGCTGAGTCTTGTGACAACTTCACTAGTGGTTGAACTGAACTACATTAAATGTTATGATAATATTAAGCCATTAAGAATACCAAGTGGAAGTTCATTTCAGTGGTAGGATGATTACCGAATGACTTTTTACACTAATCCTGTACATATACAGTATAGTAACAATACCTTTTGCATAAGATATGCTGTGGGGCAATTCTGTGGATTCCTGAAATATATCATAGTGTCTTACTGTGACTCCAGGTTTATTTGCAACTAAATTAGATTAGTGATTCAAATTGAGGGCAGCACATTAAAAATCAATTAGTTTGCAATAGACATTAACATTAGCAGCTGCTTTCTTTCACGTTCCATTGAACGAAGGAGTGCTGGACCCTACAAGCGATTAATTATTCTACTTTCCTGTAGTGTGAGAACAAAAACAAAACTGAAAAATAATACTTTATAAAAGATTTTGGCAAAACATTTCCCATGCTAAGCTAAGCATTATTTCTCAATAAATCTTAAGTAATTGCACTACAGTCCTTCTTCCTATTTACATGTTGAGGGCATTATCCGCATTTATAATTGTCATTTATATTCTCAGCTACTCATTGGTACAGATAATTTCTAAAGACAGATTAAAATCCTCATATACAATTAAAATTGCATATATTGTCAATAATTTAACGTATAGAGATTTCAAAGTGTCAACCTGATCTCAGAGTTCACTTAATGGTTAGAACCTCTAAGTGATTACTTCCATGATTTACAATATGATGTGCATTTCTTAATTAAAGTTACTGCCTGTAATCAGACATTGATTATTCTACCTGGAATAACTTTGGTTTTACTTTATTGTTGCCAGCAGAGTCATAGGTTCTGCATCATCTTAAATCAACATTTTCCACATTATTTGGTATAATTTGATATATATCAGGTGTTTAAAGAAGTAATTAGTATTCTAAACACAGGTGAAATGAACAACACAAATAATCAACACCAATTCTAAATAGAATCAGATCATATAAACTATTTAATAATAGTTCTATCATGTACTAATTGTAATAATTATGTACTATTGTACCACAGAATGAGGGGATTTTGGTTATGACTCTTGTCATGGCCTTTTAAAGGGTTTTTCAACTGCTCCAGTCTGTTTCCCAAGCTTAATTTTTTCCAGTATTTATCATCCCTTTTAAAACTTACCATGGGATTGCACCCACCATAATTTCTAGTAATACTTTTCATTATCTTAATCTAAGTAAAAGCAGAACACTTTCTTCATTCACTTGATGTTTTTTAACATTATGCCCCTTGAGATAACTGCATTAAAATGTAATGCTGTATTTTGTTAATTTTGTAAGCCACAGAGAAAATATTTTAAGGCCATTCACGAAGTCTCCTTGAAAACGGCAACATCCTCATCAACTCATGTGAATCCCTGGCTTGTGACTGCTCGAAGCAGAGAAGGACCATTTGGGAAGGACTCACCAGCCAGTGGAAATCTCAAACTCAATTGTTCAAAACTTTAGATAATCCCAGGTATCTCCAGTTGATCTATTATCTTCAGAGAAATTTTTCTGTTGATGATCTTACAACTGAACAGAACTGATAAGAGGGCAGTAGCATGAAATATATTGTATTCCTTTCCTCACAAACGCTGCCTGACCCACAGCATCTGTGTATTTTGCTTTTGTTTTCATGAAAATTTTATTTTATTTTAAAGAGAAGTACAACCTTGATTTCCAAAGAACTCGCAAGGCAGCTGCTCTTTCAAAGTCAAATAATTATCATTTAGTAGGATCTGCATGATGAGATCACACTAAGAAAATGACATGTTCTGAAAAAAATAGTGCAGAGGAAAATAAAAGCAAAATCCAGTAAAGCTACAGGGGT
This sequence comes from Rhina ancylostomus, assembly GCA_030265395.1. Classification (NCBI taxonomy): domain Eukaryota; kingdom Metazoa; phylum Chordata; class Chondrichthyes; order Rhinopristiformes; family Rhinidae; genus Rhina; species Rhina ancylostomus. The sequence continues at coordinate 35,819,519 of JARFYF010000029.1, read as the reverse complement.
TATATAAAAACAGAGAATCATAGAATGATAACAGCACAGAGGGAGACCATCCAGCCTATTATGTCCCTGCTGGTTCTCAACCACAGCAACTCTTTAGTTCCACCCTTATTTTTCTCCACCATATATTTATCCAATTCCCTCTTGAAGGCCACATTGGAACCACACCTGCAGGCAGTGCATTCCAGATTCCAACCACATATTGCATTCAAAAGATTTTCTTCATGTCACTCATAATCCACTTCCCTTTTGTTTTATATCTGCAACCTCTAGCCCTCCACCTGTCTGCCAAAGGGAACAGCCTCTCACTATGTAATCTCACCAGAAACCTCATCGTTTTAAACACTAAATCTATCAAATCTTCCCTCAGCCTTCTCTTCAAAGGAAACAGTGCCAGCCTCTCTAATATATTCTTTTAACTGTAGTCCCTCATCCCAGGAACCATTCTTGTAAATCTTTTCTGGACCCTCGCAACCTTCCTAAAATGTGGTGACCAGAACTAAACACAATACTCCAATTGAAGCTGCATCAGTGTTTTATCACAATTAAAGTTCTGCTTTTATATGAATAGAGCCCAGAATTCTGCATCCTTTCTCAATCTACCCTACCACTATCAATCATTTAAACACACATAGCCCTCAGTCCTACTGCTCTGGCCCTGTAGTTAGTGCTAGCACCTCACAGCTGCAGAGATCTAGGTTCATTTCTGAGTCCACTGCTCTCTGTATGGAGTTTGCATGTTCTCCCTGTGAAGACATGGGTTTCCTCCAGGGTACTTGGGTTTCTTCTCACCTACCAAGTGCTGGTTGGTTTGTTAATTGGCCACTGTATATTGCCCCTAATGTGGGAGAGTGGCAGGAGAATTTGAGGGGGTGGGCAGCCAATGGAGATGTGGAAGTTAATGGGTGCTTGATGGTCGGCATGGATACCTTGGGCTGAAGGGCCTGTTTCCATGTGATATGGTCCTGAACTCTGTTTTTAATGCAGTGCACATTTGCGATTATTTAAATATCTCTATTTGATATTTTTTAAAATGAACAGAGAGATATCTGATCTGCACTGAACAGCAAATCTCAGAAGACAACCCTAGCCATTTACAAGATTTTAATATCCCCCTCATAAATTTAGAATAAAACAGAATTGGTGGACGTACATTGATTTGTAGAAGTTATGTGTTAATATGCCACATCTTAGGTTATTGTGAAAAGTGAATGTTTGGTGCAGTAGGTAACGTACTGGCATGGATAGAAGATTGATTGGCTGGCAGGAAAAAGAGTTGGCAGAAATTGGTCTTTATCAGGCTGGCAAGATGTAACGGGTGGTGTGCCACAGGGATTGGCGCTGGGGCTTCAACATTTTACTGTTTATATAAATGACTTGGATGAGGAGATGAGCTTGGTTGCTAACTTTGATGACACAAAGATAGGTGGGGAAGCAGGACATAAGGGCTACAACTAGACTAAGTGAATGGGCAAAGATAAAGTAAATCAAATATGATTTGGAAAAATGTGAATTTGTCCGTTTTGGCTGGAAAAGTAAAAAAGAAAGATATCACGCAAACGTTGAGAGTTTGCAGAACTTTGAGATGCAGAGGGATCCAGGTGGCTAAGTGCAGTTATAGGAATTAATTATGAAAGCTAACAGAATGTGTTTATTGCTGGGCAAATCGAATACAAAGGAAGGCAAGTTATACTTCAGTTAGATGTGGCATTTATGAGACCTTAACAGGGCTGCTATTTGCAGTATTGGTCTCCTTATTGAAGGAAGCATGTTAATGCATTGGAAACAGCTGAGAGAAGGTTTACTAGCGTTTAAAATATTGTACAGGATGGACTTGCATCTGCAAGAGTTTAGAAGAGTGAGAGTTGTCTTGATTGAAATTTAGAGATTCTGAGGGGTTTGACTGGATTAGTGTGAGAGAATCTAGAAGTAGATTCTGTTTAAAAATAGTTTGCCCAGTTTAAATGAGGGATGAGGTGAATTTTTTTCTCTCAGAGTTGTAAGGCAAGGGGGGGGAGGGAAAATAGAGTCTTTGAATATTTTATAGGCAGAGGCGGGGGGTGAATGTTTACTGGGATTAGCCGTGAATGTGGACTTGATGGTTGAATGTGGACAATCAGATCAGCCAAGGTGGAGTCCGGCTCAAAGGGATGAGTGGCCTATAGCTGCTCCTGATTTATATTTAAAGCTATTTTGTTATTTTTTTCTCAGATAGTTATTGGATTAGTACTTTATTAAGATACAAATATACTTTTCACATACTAAATAAAAAAACAAATGTTCCCTTGACTTTTGCAAGAATTAACAAAAAATTTTAGCCCTTGTGCCCTGTAATAATGAGTCAAACAGATTCTCATAGTGTACATTGTAAACCAAAGGATTGGTTCATCTGACAGACCATATAGTGTGAACTGGTAAAGATCTGATTTAGATTCTGAAAAACATCCAATATCTTGAAAGATGACAGGAAACCTGACAAAGTCAGTCAGTCAGTGGTGCTTTTCAACAATTTGGGAGAAGAACTTGATGCATGAGCCACAAACCTTTCAACTGTGTATTCAGGTCCATCTGTTCGATGGGCCTCAGACTCTGCTTCCTATCTCACCGGGTCACTTCACAAACTTGGACTCATTTTCTCTCCACTGACCAATTGCGGACAAGACCTCCTAGTTGTCAGTGGAATCTGAATGTCTTCAGCCCTTACTTGATTCTGCTGCTGAATCAGACCCTTGATTTTTCTCCATTATGGGTAGTCCTTAGAGTGATAGAATCCTACAACACTGAAACAGGACCTGCGGGCCACCAGGTCAGTGCTGACCATCAAGCATCCATTTGCACTAATCCTACATAAATCTCAATTTTTATTCTCCCCACATTCCCATCGCCTTCCCTCCAGATTCTACACTCACCTAAATAGTAGGGGCAATTTAGAACACCCAATTTACTTACCAGGCTTTGGGGTGTAGGAGGAAACTGGAGCACTCGGGGAAACTCACATGGTCAGAACCAGAATCAGGTTTATTATCACTGACATAT
>JARFYF010000029.1:35793082-35803116 GCA_030265395.1 Rhina ancylostomus | reverse complement strand
ACCTAGAGAAATCTGCAAGAGTCTTTGGTGACAAACCAAATCTCCTCACACTCCTAATGAAGCAGAGCCGCCGGTGTGCCTTCTTCATGATTGCATCAATGTGTTGGGCCCAGGATAGATCCTCTGAGATGTTGATGCCCAGGAGCTTGAAGCTGCTCACCCTTTCCACTGTTGACCCCTCAATGAAGACTGGTGTGTGTCCTCCCAACTTCCCCTTCCTGAAGTCCACAATCAATTCCTTGGTCTTGCTGGCGGTGAGAGCGAGGTTGTTATTGCGACACCACCCAACCAACCAATCTCACTCTTGTACACCTCCTCATTGCCATCTGAGATTCTACCAATAACAGTGGTGTCATTGGTGAATTTACAGATGGCATTTGAGCTGTTATTACCCAGAGTTGTGGTTCCCTTCATGCCTGGAATTCTGCTTAAACTGTAGCTCTTCTTAGTACTGGGTCAAATTGCTAAAAAATAACAAGGCTGTTTCAAAGACTGCTGAAGGCAGAATTTAAGCTTGCTACTCCTTAGGAGAGAGATGAAAGAATTTCTTCAAAGACCTGATAAATGACAAATATTGAGTTAATTTAAATACAATTTGCATTTGATAATAGTAATGGATAATGTACTTGTATGTTAAATAGTTTTGATTAGTTTTGTTACAGGGGGACTGTGTATAGTGTTGGCGTCTGTTTTGTGAGAGCAAATTTTACCCAGTCAAAAGAAAGAAGGAATATTGGAAATGTGAGAGCTAGTTACTATATTTCAGCCTTCCAGTTAGGAGAGGAAGTTAGTGACAATCACCATGCTGAAGGTTTTATATCATTTTGTAATGCTGTTGTTGTAATTGATTGCTAATATTAAGAATTTAGTTCAGTGCTTAACTCAGTTGTTTCAGATTTTGTTTAGCTTAAGAAAGACTTCTGTTCTAGTCCTGGACTTCCAAATAGATAGTTATTTTAAATTATTGACAAAGCTATAATTTTAATATTATCTTGATAAATGTGGGATCAGAGAACTAAAAACCTCTCAGTTTCATTATTTTATTATTTGTACTGATGTTGTTATTGATATTTTCAACTCAAAAGGTAAAAATTTGGTTCCAGAATCGAAGAATGAAATGGCGAAATACTAAAGAAAGAGAATTGCTTACACAGGGATGTTCACTGGAGCATACGTTACAGGAGAAACCGTTCTCAACTTCTGACTCAAACAACAGCATTGCAAATGATCCTGACAGGAAATCAACGCATACAGGGCAGTCATCTGTCTGCAAATATGTTGCAATTTCATCAATGTCTCAGGGTAGTCAATCTAGTGAGAACAGAGTTACAGATGTTAAATTAGAATTATTAAAAATACCTCCACACTCTCACTCTGTACAGCATGAAAAAGACACCTGAGAATTAAATTCCCAATGGTCACCAGTAGTAAACTTCATACTAATGCTGTATTTCATGTGATCTGTTCCTGTCTCATTATAGGGACTAGCACTTTTTTGGAGACATTTTCAGCAATTATGACACCAATGCATGAAATATCGCTTGCCTATAATAATGCTGTCAATGTAATTTATTGCATTTAAACAGTGATTCATTTGTAGATCTTCAAAGTTAATCTCCTTTGGGAATATGTTTTAGTAGGGAAGATTTTGACTGTAAAATATGCATCGTTTTTACACTTGGCCAGTATTTTTCAATTTGAATTTGCTAAATGTAACACATTTGCCATGGACTGTATTTTGATGTATTAAAACAAAACAGAATAAAGCAGAGTCTAATATAGGATTATATTTGTATTCTGCATTTTAACATTGGGAATAAAATATAAGAGCATTGATATAAATGTTGATATATTATACTCCTCTGGGAAAGATACGAGGTAATAATTATAAAGTTTAGCATTACCACCATCTTTAATCAATATAGGCATTTTTCTATTGATCATTTAGACAAAAGTAGTTAAGAAGCACCCGTTGATACAACTCTGCTGATGCCCGATCCTCTCTAATATCAATAAGTAAACAATTATGGGCCTGACTAGTACTTGGATGGGAAATCCTCCTGGGAATGACTTGACTTTCCCTGATGGAAATGCCTTGGGGGATGGTGCTGAGACACTGCCAGGAATGACCTATGTTATTTCTAATATATAGCAATAACTTGGATGAGAATGTAGGGGGTAAGTTAGTAAGTTTGCAGATGACATAAACATTGGTGGAGTTATAGATGGTGAAGAAGATTGTTTAAAGATACAGTGGGACAGAGATCAGCTGAAAAGTTGGGCAGAGCAGTGGCAGACGGCATTTAATCCAGACATGTGTAAGGTAATGGGCTTTGGGAGGTTGCAATCTGGTAGGAGAAATAGAGTAAATGGACCTTAGGAGAACTAACATACAGAGAAACTTTGGGGATTAAGTCTACAGCTCCCTGAAAGTGGCAACGCTGGTGGATAGGCTAACGAAATAGGCATTTGGTATGCTTGTCTTCATTGGCTGAAGCAGGTGTACAAAACATAGAATAGACTGCACTTAAGAGTATTGTGCACAGTTTTGGTTATCACGCCACAGGAAGAATGTATATTAATAGAGTGGAGAAGAGTTTCACCAGCATGTTGACTGGAATGCAACACTCTACTTACAAGGAGATATTGACTAGGCTGGGATTATTCTCACTGCAACATAGGAGGCTGAGGGGTGCCCTTACATAGTATATAGGACCATACAACACATGGAACAGGGCCTGCAGACCACGATGTCTGTGCCAAACATGATGCCAATCTAACTAATCCCATCTGACTGCACATGGTCTGTATCCCTCCATTCTCTGCCTGTCCAAGTGCCTCTTAAATGTTGCTATTGTATCTGCTTTCACCACTTCCACTGGCAGCACAATCCAGGCACCTACCACTCTTTTAAAAAAAAGTGCCCTGCACATGTCCTTTAAACATTTCCCCCTTCTCAGCTTAAATGTATATCCTCTACCTTTGACATTTCCACCCTGAGGGAAAGACTCTGACCATCTACCCTACTATACCTCTCACATCTTATATACTTGTATCAGGTTGTCCCACAGTCCTCCAATGCTCCAGAGAAAACAATCCAAGTTGTCCAACCTCTCATTATTGCTAATACTCTATAATCTAGGCAACATCCTGGTGAACCTCTTCTGTACCCTTTCCAAAGCCTCCACATCCTCCCTGTAAAGCAACAACCACATAGTATTCCAAATGTGGCTGAATCAAGGTTTTATACAACTGCAATACGACTTCCTGACTTTTACATTCAACACCATTTCCAATGAAGGCATTTATGCTGTACACCTTCTTAACCATCCTGGCTACTTGCGTTGCCACCTTCAGGGAGTTATGACTTGCACCCCAAGATGCCTCTGTCCATCAATGCTCCTAAAGGCCCTATCATTTATTGTATACTTTCCTCTTACATATGACTGCTCAAAGTACAACACCTCACACTTGTCCAGTTCAGACTCCATCTGCCATTTCTCTGCTCACATTCCCAACTGGTTTATATCCTACTGAATCGTTTGACAACCCTGCTCACTATCTACTTCACCAATTATTGTATTATTGTGTCGTCTACAAATTTATTCCCACCTGTATTTTTGTCCAAATCATATATATATATATATATATATATATATATATATATATATCCCAAGTTGAGAGAGGCAAGAGAGGAGATTGCTGGGACATTGACAGAGATCCAAAGGAGGCTTTGGAAAGGGTACAGAAGTTTGTGACCAGTGATGTTATGCAAGGATTACAAAACTTGTAACACCCCCCTACCACTACACTTTGTTTCCTATGGCCAAGCAAATTTTGAATCCAGTCTACTAAGTCTCCATGGATCACATGTGCCTTAATCTTGAGGGACCATGTCGACAGCTTTACTGAAGTCCATGCAGACAACATCCACTGCCCAACCCTCATCAATCATCTTTGTCACTTCCTCAAAAAAACAATCAAGTTTGTAAGACATGACCTTCCCCACACAAAGCCATGCTGACTAAAGTCCATGCTTTTCCAGATCCAAGTAAATACTATCCCCAAGAATCTTCCCTAGTAATTTCCCAACTGCTGATGTAAAGCTCACTGGCCTCTAATTCCCTGGTTTGTATCTATTGCCCTTCTTAAACAGAACAACATCGGCTATTCTCCAGTTCTCTGGAACTCTGCCTGTGGCTAAGGAGGATGCAAAGATCTCTGTCAATGTCCCAGCAATCTCCTCTCTTGCCTCTCTCAACTTGGGATAGACATAATCAGAGCCTGGGGATCTATTCACCTTAATGTTCTTCAAGAACCCCAACACCACCTCCTTCTTGATATCAACAAGCCCTAGCATATGTGGTCTAGGCCTCAGAATAGAAGGATGTACCTTTAGAACAGAGATGAGAAGGAAATTCGTTAGCCAGAGGGTGGTGAATCTGTGGAACTCATTGCCACAGATCGCTGTGGAGACCACGTTATTGGATATATTTAAAGCAGAGGTTGATAGGTTCTTGATTTGTCAGGGTGTCAAATGTTACGGGGAGAAGGCAGGAGAATGGGGTTGAGAGGGAAAAATAAATCAGTCACGATCGAATAGCAGAGCAGACTTGAAGGGCCAAATGGCCTAATTCTGCGCCTGTGTCTTATGGTCTTATGGACTTCAATGGAACCGAAATTCTGAGGCAGACTAAATGTGCTAATGCTACTATGCAGCACACTTAGAGTGAATAGCTGTGGAAAAAATTTCCAGGTAATGGCCTTTCAGAAAATCATTGACAATTAAACTACATTGGGATTAAAAGGAAATAGGTTTTGGCTATCATTGTGTGAGAGAAAATATTGGAAAAACTCAGCAGGTCTGACAGCAGCTGTGGAAGGAGAAGCAGAAATAATGTTTCAGATCCAACACTGCTGGCAAAGGACCTCACACCTGAGTGTTTCCAGTGTTTTCTGTTTTTAGCTCAGATTTTCCAGCACCTGCAGTGTTTTTGAGGCTTGGTCAGTACCTCCTGGCTGCTTTGTACTTGGAGCAGCTGTGACAGCAAGACCCTAAGGATGTTTGAGGCTGAACAGCTGCAAGTGATAAATGCCAGTGCTATTGAGGCATGGTGCTCTTGAGTACAATTGGGCCATTTATTATGGCTTGAATGGGAAAGTCTTGGAGATGCAGAGAAGCAGACTGATATGAAAGTTCATGTTAACTAACCAAAAAAAAGCTAACAGTTAACTCAAAAGCTATAGAATCTAAAAGTAGAAATATAATGGGAATGTATATAAAACATTAGAAAGTATTTTGTGCCAGTTTTTGTAAAAGGATGTTGAGGCAATAGAAATAGCAGGTACAGTGTAGACTCACTGAGATGTTGACAACAAAGAGCTTGAGCTGTTTTTATTTGGCTGGAAGGGATTATGAGATGATGTGGTAGATGGGATTAAAATCATGCAAAATACTGTAGGTGTTGGAGATGAAAAGTAAAATCAGGAAATGCTGGAGATACTCTCATGGTCAGGTAGCATGTGTGAAGCAAGAAATAGAACAGACTATAGAACACAGAACAGTACAGCACAGTACGGGCCTTTTGGCCCACAATGTGCCGATCTATATAAACTCCATAATCAATCTAACGCTTCCCTCCTACACAGCCCATAACCCTCCATTTTTCTTCAATATAGAGTCAACATTTCAGATCAACAATTTTTCATTAGGCCATTGACTTGAAATGCTAACTCTGTTTAAAATAGATGATTAAAATGGTGAAGGCATCAGGAGAGTAGTTAAAACAGCTTCTTTCCAGGGCCTGAGGGATCAAGAATGAATAAAATTCATTTAAGATTAAATCTGGGAATACAGGGAGAATCATGTTAGCAATGCCTTCTGTAAGAATATGGACAGAACTTAGTGAGATTATCGTCAAATAAGACGATATCAATATTTAAGAATAAGTTAGGCAAGCAGCTAAAAGAATAAAAAAATACAATAAATGTATGGGCATCTGGATTTTACTATCCTGACTGCAGAAGGCTATGGTCCAATCCCAACCGGTTGGATTGAATAACTTGCTTCTGCAGTGTAGCTTCTATGTAGTTCTATGTTACTCCAAATGAGATGCCTGTGAATAAGGCACTCCTCATAGGCCCAGTATGGACATCTAAAGTCATGGTTATAGAACTGTCACAGCAGAGAAGGAGGCTATTTAGCCTATTGATTCTATTCTGGTTCCGAATAGAGCAATGAAGTCAGTTGCAGTACCCTGCTCTTCACCTGTGGTTCCACAAATTATTTTCCTACATAACCAAAGAATCTGCTCATAGAGTGTAGAGCACAAAAATGGGTCCTTCGGCCCATCATTGTTCATACTGACCTTTTGGTCGATCTATACTAATCCATTTGCTTGAATTAAGTCTGTATCCCCCTATGCCTTGCCTTTTTAAGTGCCTGTCTGAATGTCTCTTCAACGCAATGACTACATCTGATTCCATCACATCCTCTAGCAGTGAATACCAATATTATCTATTTTCTGTGTACAAGAACTTTCCTCTTAAATCCCCTTTAAAGCTCCTTCTGTCACAAAGTCACACGAAGAGTGAGATTACGAAGAACCCAAATGCCAAACACCGGAACGAGAATGGAGTTGGGATGCTTCCTTGGTACCAAACGTAGAACAGTGAACAGAAGGAATCTCGCCCCGGAACTCTGAGACAGAGTCCCAACACTGAAACAGGGTTTTCTAGGAGAAACCGCAAAACCGGGACTGCTCTAGAGTTAAAGTTTCGAAGTAGCCAGGAGACAAAGTATACCTAGAGATAGACCAATAATCTGGCAACCAGTGTTTGTGAAACCAGGGTTCTTATACTAGTATCCTGATGGAACTTAGATGTGTGTCATTAGGCAAGTAGTAGTGCATGAAAACCATGTGCTGTACAACAAGGCACCATCAATGGGGATAAGGGGCAGAATCGAGAACCAGCACTCGGAACCATGATACCTTCCTTTCACCTTTAACCTATGCCCTCTTGCTTTTGATACCTCACCATGGAAAACAGATTCTGACCATCTACCCTATCTGTGCCCCTTATAGTTTTATATAACTTTATCAGATCACCCTTCAGCCTCTTTCACTCCAGGGAAAATAAGCCCAGTCTGCCTAATCTGTCCCCATTATGAAAATCCTCCAATCCAGGCAATATTCTGCTATATTTCTTCTGAACTCTCTCCAACACAACTACATTCCCCTTATGGTGTGGCGACCAAGACTGCACACAATACTCAAGTGTAGATGAACCAGGGTTTTGTAAAGTTGTAACATAACATCCCAACAAGCATGCCATATGCCTTTTCCACCACCCTATCTACCTGCATTGCCACTTTCAGGGAACCATGGACTTGAACCTCAAGGTCCATCTGTTCATGAACCTTCCTTAGCACTCTACTGTTTACTGCATATGTCTTCCCAAAATGCATCACCTTGCACTTGTTGGGATTAAATTTCATCTGCCAGTGCTCTGCACAACTTTCCATCTGATCTATATCCTGTTGTAACCTCAGATAACCTGCGTTGCTATCCACAACATCATCAAATTTCATAACATTCACAAATTTACTAATCATATCTCCTACATTCACATCCAAGTCATTAATATATATCACAAAGAGCAAGGATCCCAGCACTGATCCCCACGGTACACCACTGGTCACAGTCTTCCAATCAGAAAAGCATCCCCCCACCATTACCCTCTGTCTTTTATTACCAAACCACTTTTGGATCCAATTAGTCAGCTCGCCCAGAATTCCATGTCCCTTAAACTTCTGGACCAGCCTACCATGCGGGACCTTGTCAAGTGCCTACGAAAGCCGATATGAACATTGTGAACCGCGCTGCCTTCATCAATGAGGTAAAATCCCCCCTACACAAAGCTATGCTGACAATCCCAGATCAGTTCCTGCCTTTCCAAATGTAAAAATCCAATCTCTTAGGATTTTTTCCAATAATTTCCCTACCATTAATGTAAAGCTCGCTGGCCTGTAGTTACCCAGCTTATCCCTGCTGCTCTTCTCAAATAAAAATCATTCAGTTATCTTTAATAAAAGGCACACCACAAGACACTGAATAATTAGAGGCATGAGGTCTAAATGTATGCCTGAAGCCTTGCATAAAAATGCAATAAGGAATGTTACAGCAGGCTCTAGCAGGGTTGATTTTTATTAATGAACTTCAACATTTGATGAGTTGAACACTCAAATGATCAATTTTTGTTTGTTAAATCATTAGCCTTGAGAGCTCTCGTTTACAATCTTTACCTTTACACAGCCCTTTGACATTCAACTCTCCTATTCCTAATGCAAATTGAATTGGTCTGCTGTGAATTATAGCTCATTTACATGCAGACTGCAAAGAACTGTAACTTCCTGCATAAAGCATTATTGGGAAGCCTTTATGCATTATTTTGGATTAATTCAATATTATTCTGATAAACTTATTTAATGAATATTTATTCATGCAATAATATTGCAACTTGGCAAGAACTAATTATGAGAATTTTCCTTGAATTTCTTTGGCTGATAAAATGATTAACAGCAAAACTAAATTTCATTTGTAGAGTCCTTTTAATGTAGTAAAAAATATTCCCAAGGTGTTCGGAGGTGTATAATAAGAACAAAATCGATGATGAGACAGAGAAGGATAGGGGTGAAATGCAAAGGTTTTAAGGAGCATCTTAAAACAGGCAGAGAAGTTTAAGGAGGGAGTTCTTGCACTAACGGCCTAGGGATTCTAAGGAATATTCACTGATGGTGGGACAAAGGAGTAGAGGATGCACAAGAAGCCCAAGTTCAATATTTTTGTTGCTTTCAAATCTGATTTAAAAGCTGATTGCACATTTTATTTTAATTTACTCCAAAATATCAAAGAGGAAATAAAAACTTTGTAGTGAAGAGATAAGCTGCCCATTAAGTAAATGTTTCTATTCCCAAAGTCCCAAACATTCAAGACAAACAGTCATCAATCTTCGGAAAACACAATCGTGAATGCTTATTTTTAACCTTTGATTTAACCATTGTTCTTTCTTTAATTTTTAGCTTTCAGTTATTTTTTCGGTAAAAATGAGGATAAGTTGTGAATCATAAAACTATAGAATAGGTTCAGTATCAAAGGAGGCCATTTGAGCCATTGGTTAAATGCTATTTGTCGTAGAGCGACCTGTTAGGCCCATTCCTCTGCTCTTTGTTCGAAGCCCTGAAAACTGCTTTCTCTAAAGTGCCTGTCCAGTTCTCCTCTGAAGGCATTGATTGATTCTGTTTCCAAAAACAAAATTAAAACTGGACATCATAGACTCTTAAATAAGAGTGCTCTAAATACTATGTTTTATAAGCCCATAGCAAATCAAAATTCAAAGCAATTTTAAGCAAAATTTATAGAAGGCATGAAGCTGATTACCCAGTATTCATGGTAAAACAAGTTATATTTACTAATGTTTTCCAAACTCAAGAGTATATGACAAATTTTAATGGAAGTTATGCTCATATCAAAACTATGACAATCATATAGATCAAGTGTGCAAAATAGCATAAGTCTTTTTCTACTTGAAGATGTTACTTTTTTCTCTATTTTTTTACCTAATTAGTCTTGAATCTTACTGCCCTAATTCTGTGGGGGATCAGTAGAAAGGTAGCAATGGTGCAAACAACTATTTTATAAGTAGCATGGATACTTATAAAATATTTGTTTGTGCCATTGCTCAGGGGATTCATATAATACTCACCATAGGTACAGTGTGAAGTCCAGAGAATCTAATGCAAATTCTCCTCTGTTGTATACCTTGTCATTGCAGAGGATGTCTTCTAGAATTTAAGAATTATTGATGTGTAAAACTAAACTGTTGTGGCGACTTTACTTTCACGAACCGGCTCCCAGGATCGCGAGCGTCGTCGGAGGCCCCGACACAAGATGGCGTGGGGCACACCTTCTTTGTTGGGCTAGTGGAGCCTGCGTGCAGAAAGGTCACGTGACCTGCGCATGACGTCAGCGCGG
>JARFYF010000029.1:35740726-35751105 GCA_030265395.1 Rhina ancylostomus | reverse complement strand
AGATAGTCCAGAATACGATAACGGAAGCAGAGACAGAGTAGGGAGGGGATAAAAGCAGTACCTTTTTTTTTAAAAAGCCCTTCAATAAATTTCAGTTAAAAGGTTGATTTGATGTTTCTGGATTACCACGCAAAAAATTCCCAGTGAACTGGGGCTGTCGCGTGTCAATCTTTTCCTTTTTGACCAATGCGATTTAACTGTTCCAGGTTCTGAAAGCAGTTCCCGATTAGGCAGCAAATCGTGTCCAGCACACACACAATAGCTGATGATGCACGCTTTGATGTGATTGCTTCTGAACTGCTTCATCATTTATTGATGATTCTATTAAAGTACCTCATGTGTTTGAATCATCCAAAAGACAGGCACAGGCTTTGTCAGGAAATGAAGTAAAATCTGTTCAGCTAGATTGCAGAGTTGGATTTGCCACTTTTAAATAAAGATTCACATGGTAGAGATTACAGGACAGAAATGACTGAGTCTGTATGATACTGAATGGTTGACACGTGGCTGGAGCCTGAGGATCAACAGAAATCAGTCCTTATTTGTATATTGGGATGAAGAACCAGCCCAAGTCTTGTCACAGAAGTATGATTTCAGTTGCATGTCATGGAGTCATAGAGTCATACAGTTATCCAGCACAGAAACAGACCATTTGGCCCACCATGTCCATGCTGATCATTAAGCCCCTGCTATCCTAATTCTATTTACCAGCACTCCGTCCATTGCCTACTGTCTTGGCACTTCAAGTGCCTGTCCAGATGCTTAGACATAGAGAAACTACAGCACTATTCAGGCCCTTTGGCCCACAAAGCCGTGCCGAACATGTCCCCAACCTAGAAATTACTAGGCTTACTCATAGCCCTCTATTTTACTCAGCTCCATGTACCTATCTAACAGTCTCTTGTAAGACCCTATTGTATCTGCCTCCACTACTGTTTCTGTTAGCCCATTCCACGCACTCACCACTCTCTGAGTAAAAAAACGTACCCCTGACATCCCCTCTATATCTACTCCCAGCACCTTAAACCTATGTCCTCTGGTGGCCACCATTTCAGCCCTGGGGAAAAGCCTCTGACTATCTACCTGATCAATACTTCTCATCATCTTATACACCTCTATCATTTTATATAACCTCTAAAAGCTTCTTAAATGTTGTGAGAGTACCTGGATCCAGCATCCTCTCAGGTAGTGAGTTCCAGATTGCAACCAGCCTCTAGGTGTAAAGCATTCATCGTCACATCCCTCTGCACTTTTTACTCCTCATCTTAAACCTGTGCCCTCTGGTCTTAGACACATCTGCCACGGGGACAAGTTTCCTACTGTTTATCCCATCTATAACCGTTCATGTCTTGTTGGCATATTAAGTCCTGGTATGAGAGTTGCGGCAGTGTGGGATGAGGGATCTGAATCCAACACCTTTGGATTTGGGGAACCTATCCCCCTCATCAGAAAGGTGCTTTGAATAAAAGAATGGGAAGACACTGTAAATTTGAATTTTAGTGGAAGCAGAAGGTACTCCAATAGCATTCAAGGATTAGGTGCAGACAGATTTAAAGTGATAGGCTAATGACTCTGCAGAGATTTGAGTAGACATTTTTTTAATCTGGATTATGCTGTTTCTTTGTAATTGACTGCCTGAAAGGGTGGTGGGAACAGACAATATGGGCTTTCAAAAGGGAATGGCTTAAAAATTTGACGATAAATAATTTAGAGCCACAGAGAGATAGAGCATGGAAACAGCCCACCCAGTCTGCACCGGCCATCAACCATCCTTTACACTAATCCGACATTAACCCCATTTGTTAATTCTCCGACATTCTCAAGAAGTCCCCCCAGATTCTACCACTCATCTACACGCTAGGGGCAATTTACAGCAGCTGTTTAACCTACCAGCTGGCATGTTTTTGGGATGTGGGAGGAAAACAGAGCACCCAGAGGAAATCCCATCATCACAGGGAGAACGTGCAAACTCCTTGTAGACAACACCCGAGTTCAGGATTGCTGCCGGCTCTCTGGCACTGTGAGGAAGCTGATTTACTACATGCATCACTGTGCTGCCCTTTAATATTTTAGTTTGGTAATTGGCAATTAGTTTATTATTGTCATGTGTACCAAGATACAATGAAAAGCTTTTGTTTGCATGCCATTCAGACAGATCATTCCATACGTAGGTGCATCAAGGTAGTATGAAAAGGAAAAACAGAATGCAGAATATGGTGTTACAGTTATAGAGAAAGTGTAGTGGAAGTAGACAAATAAAGTGCAAGGGCCACAATGAAGTAGATTGAGAGATCATACGAGAGGTCCATTCAAGGTCAGAAGCTGCCCTTGAGCCTGGTGGAATATCTTCTCAAGCTTTTGTATCTTCTGCCTGATAGGAGGGGGAGAAGAGAGAATGACCAGGGTGGGAGGGGTCTTTGATTATGTCAGCTGCTTTCCTGAGGCAGCGAGATTTGTAAACAGTCAGTGGAGGGGAGGCTGGTTTGTGTGATGGACTGGGCTGCATTCACAATTTGCGGTCCTATGCAGAACCACAGGGGAATGGAACTGAAGAGATTGATTTACAGTGAACTGATGCGGACTTGTTGCAGAGAATGGCTACCTTCTGATTGCATTGGTTTTATGATTCAATGAAACTTGCCTTTGAATGGTGGCTGGGGAGGGGATGCATGAAGCTGCTTTGTTCATAAGGCTTCTTATTTAGCTATGAATTTGTGCATTCAAGGGGCATGGCTTGCAGCAGTTACTTTATCCCACCACCAACACTATCCAACATCTGCCATCCAGTCCATTTCCTTGTGGTGGATCTTTATCAAGTAAGCCTCACAATCTCAGAATCAGAATCAGGTTTATTATCACTGACTTATGTGTCATGAAATTTGTTGTTTTGCAACAGCAGTACCGTACAAAGACATAAAATTACTACAAAATTACAAAATAAGTAGTGCAAAAAAAAGAATAATGAGGTAGTGTTCATGGACTGTTCCGAAATTTGATGGCGGAGGGGAAGAAGCTGTTCCTATATCACTGAGTGTGGGTCTTCAGGCTGCTGTACCTCCTCCTCCTATCTCTGCGCGTCTTAAATCAACATTATTTCATTTTAATGATTTGTTAATCTTGGTGTTCAGTTGAAAAGTTTATTGGATCCTCAATTATACTTTGTTGACTTTGCTGTAATTCCATTTTCCTTTGAGGAATTGTTTTTTTCTTTGTCCATGACATTGATTTTATTTGTTACAGAGCACATTTCATTGAAGGCCTTGTCCTGGATTTGCAAGTTTAACCTATAGGATTTGCAACTAGGTGACTAAAATTCAGCCGTTTTTCATATGGAAACTGTCTTTCTCAAGGGGAACCATAATGGTTATAGATAACTGTTCAAACCATTGATTGCCAAAGGTTATCATTATTGTGATGGAACTCTTCTGATATGAATAATGACATTACATATTTATAGGTGTACAGGAAAGCCTCTTTTAAACCATTTTGCAATAAATTACTTTCTAACCACTGATGCTTCCATTTTGTTGCCTGAAAGGTAAATGAATCTGTCTGGCAGCACATGAGACAAGGGGGTCAGCTGTACATTGCTCTTAAAGTGACTTTTAGTCAATAAGGTCAAACCACAACCAAATTATAGCTTGACCTTATCAAACAGAACTCGTGGAGTTACGTGAAATTTAACAATTCTACTTGTGACTGCAAGAGCTAAATATGGGTGGGGACATTTATGAGATTTATAAAAGCAGTCAAAGAAAAAAAATCTGCTAAAAAATAACTGAAGCATTGAAGAAATTTGTTACTTATCACAAATGAACTCAGCTCCACTGCAGATTTTAATCTGCACATACATTGTAAAAAAATCTTCCCACCTTAATTGAACCTATTTACATTAAGTGGTATCAAGTGACATGTTTAAAGAATTATAAAGATTATAGCCTAGAAACAGCACAGAATGATATTCTCATGCAAATATATTGTTCATTGCTGCCAAATGTTTTAATACTTTTCTTAATTTAGTTGATGGAAGAGTTTAATGTGAATATGTTGATGATTCATACAGTAAAATTCACAATGCAATTTGCAAACTCAAAAATTATCATCTATTTTTATATATAACAAACTTCTTTTGTAGCCTGTCATGCTGCATCGCAGGATTTTCCACCCATATTGCTCATTCTGTAACTGGCAGGACATCTGCCCATTATGAAACCAACTCAAATAAAAATAGAGATGAAAGGTAGACAGGTCTGCGGCCAACAGCCAACCAACCAGTAAAGGCGAAAGTTATCTGCTCTCCCTTGCCCTTATTGCATTTACGCTGTTGCTTTTCTCTGCCCCATCAAATGCTGCTCTGCTTTGGCCTATTTATTTATTTATGGTCCTTTCTAATTTATCATTTCACCCTCTGTTTTCCTCTTCTGTTTTGACCATTCATTCCAGTTTTTGCTTCTTTGTTCACAGTCTTTTAAGGCAGTCCTTTGGGATCGAGGGCAGCTTGCTTCCACTCATGCTTTGTGGTTTCTGAAGTGACCGATGAGGTCAATGTGGGAATGAGGAAATCGCAGCCTCTTCCACAGATGGGGTAGGAGGAGCCTGACAGAGTTGGCGGGTGGGTAGTTTGTGAGATAATGTGTTTCTTCTGCACTTATGCAAAGCTTCTGTGCGCTCCCAGTCCATGGAATCCAGGTTCCTAGCACCATCTTGAAGGCCCTTTGGAGTCTGGTCATTATGCAGCTGAGAAAAATTGGTGCAGATCATCAAAAACAATACAGTGCTGGCAAACATTAATTTTGCAGTATTGAACTGAAAGTGGTGTGTGTGCAATATTCTTGCTGGAGTTCAACAGAACTCGTTCACGTGGTGGAATACAGGAAAGCAAGTGTGATATTCCTCCTGAATAGTCACAAATGAATCTCTTAGCAGCATTGTCTTTTCAACATTAATTTGCAATCATTTAGAAATTCCATTATAAACCAAAGCAATGTTGGAAATTGTTTCTGAAATGCTTCTTCTGAGAAGTTTTGATTTTAAATCTTCAGTTTTCAAGAGCTGTTTGAAACCCAGCCAGATTTACCATTTTAATTTCCCCTCCCCTACCCCCACACATACAGAACCTTACACAGCACAGACAATGCCATTATTTCAACCTTTTGAGCTCTGTTTATCTCAATGCTAATTTCAGTAAAACCACACAAATTCTACTGAAAAAGAACCAGTTGGTTAATGGGTTGGCTTGGTCTCCTATTTGTGAACATCCTCCCAAATGTTTTAGAGCTCCCCTGTGTTCAGCTTATTTTAGTGAATCACTTTTCTGTGTTCATCCAGTATTTCCCAGTGTATGTTTCATACATTTGTACGTGAGTGGGAGCCTCTTTACTCTTACTTTTGAAGGTGGGTCTTTGCTCTGTTTCTTTATGTAATTTTGGGAAACCCTTTCCCTGAACTTGCCTCTGTATTTCTGGCTGCTTTATTCTTGTATCTATGTTTACTTTCTCCATTGTACTCACTGAGCTTTTATGAGCTCTAATGAAGTCCATTGTATAATATAGAACCTGATAAAAGTGCACACTAGCTGTATATATTTTATTCAAGCGTTCTTTATGGAATGCCCAAATGCATTGTTATAATAATAACATGACGTAATGTCAGAAATGGCATTACACAAATCTCAAACATTACACTGCTTCCCCTTTCTTTTAAAAAAGAATAAACTAAGTTAATCTATTTGCAAATTTTATAAATTTAACGGAGTTGTGTGTTTTCAAACTTTCTGTGATCTTTATAGCAATACTGGTATTAGTGGTGTTCAACTTACGGATTCACCAGATATTGTTCAGGATCATCCTTCTCTGGATGATGTTGTCTCTTGATTTTTGTCAGATATATTACATATTAGCTCTACCTGGGATTCACTTCAGGAACATCTTCAATCTTATGAGCTAAAAACAAACTGTTGGAGGAAATCAGCGGGTCAGGCAGCATCTGGATATTCGACATTTTGGGTCGAGATTCTTCATCTGGACTGAAAGATAGAGGGGAGATAGTTAGTATAAAGAGGGGAGGGGAAGGGGTGAAGCAAGAGCTGGCAAACGATAGGTCATATTCCCCTCACATCTTTATACTGGCTTTCTCCTCTCTATCTTGAACAGTCTCAAGCTGAAACATTGAGTGTCTATTTCCTTCCACAGATGCTGCCTGACCCACTGAGTTTTTTCAGATTCAGATTCAGATTCAGATTTTGCTCCAGATTCTCACATTTGAAGTCTCTTATGTCAATCTCACAATGTTCTTCACTATTATCCCAGGAACTGTGTGTTGGGATGAAGCGATACACACAAAATGCTGAAGAAACTCAGCAAACCAGGCAGCATCAATGGAGGGAAATAAACAGTCAATGTTTTGGATTGAGACCCTTCACAGGACTGGTGAATTTCCCTCCATAGATGCTGCCTGACCTGCTGAGTTCCTCTAACATTTTGTGCGTGTTGCTCCAGATTCCAGCAACTACAGAATGTCTTGTATGTCCGCTGGGATGAAGTGGTCTCCATTGACTTTTCTGAAATTCTCACTGTTTCTTATGAGATACTTCTGGCAACTCCTCTATTTCTCCATCTTCTCATTACCAACCTATGGAGCAGTCTTGGCACACAAACTCTACCTGCAGTTTGAACTGCTTCTTGTGCTTTGTGTAGTGATACACTTTCAATTTCCTTTCCTGCACCTTTTCTTTAAATTGGGCTGAAAGAGACTCAAACACATCCTTAAGCTTCTATATATGAACATTTTTGCAGGGGTGTCTTTTGTGGAGAGTGGTGTTATTCTGTAGCTTAGAAGAAATACAAGACCATTATCTGACACAATCTCACAGCAGAAGACCATGTGTGGCAATGACAGAGCATGTACTACACCATTCTTGTGTACATTGCTATCAACTTCTTCATGCATTTGTGTATTTCTGAACTCTGTTTCCTGTATTTGTGTCCTTATTTGTGGGAGTCTGTTTCTCTATGTTTGAAGCCTCCCTATGTTAATTTGTACTTCTGTTTGTTATCCCCAGTTATAGTGGATTATTTAAAGTTTAAAAGGGCAGTTCAGTGATGAAACAGCTCATTCCTGTATTATTCAAAGGCAAGTTACATTCTGACACAAGTAAAGTTAAAAAGAACAAGGTTTTCAGTTTGTACTGACAGTGTGCTTAATTGCAATACATGCAAGTCACTAATAACACTAGACTGTCACTGAGTTTGATACATTTACATTACCAGTCTGTCAGCATGGATATTCATCGTCATTTCTTGAAATGAAGCAGTCATTATTATACCAGTACTAGACATCAGGAATCTTTGCTCTATGACAATGATGTAATTGCATGCATAATTATGTGGTGGTGATCATAACTTTCCTCTTTCCCAACTGTCTTCTTCTCTTTGCTTAAGCTCATTTTATTTTATAGACACCTTTCCTTGAGAACTCAAGAAGCAACTTTTTGACTAGGTTTAACTTGTAATATTTAATATTTTAATATTTAAGCTTATAATATTTCTTGACAGTATCCTCCAGGTTCTTGCAGATCGTTAACTGAAAGGTTTCAGTGATGGCCACTTCTGCAGCTGAGAAGCTGACTCATACACTCGCTCACTCTGCTTGTTATTGGCTTTTCACCACACTGTAAAAGACCTCTCTGGGTGAGCCTCAAAGGCTTCGGAATATAACATTAGCTTTCAGGTTAGAGTAGGCAGCAAGAACCAGAGAAACATTTTGCTGGCAGGCTTTGCGTAAATCACTAAATGTAAACAATCACAAGGCCCGATTAGAATTTTGTTTTAGGATTAAAGACTTTCTAATAGTTTCACAGCAATCAATTGGGATTAGCAATGCAGGTCGGTCATTGCAGATTCTTCTTTAACATGGGAATTAAAAGCGTTAACATAAAAGTTGCACACCTGTGAGCTATAAGAGCAATGTTAGTTTATGTAAGTGAATTTTCTGCAGACAATAAAATATTGAACATTGACAGTCTTGGGATTTTTCAACATGTCGGTTCTTCTGAAGTAAAAATGTGCATCATGACATTGGTCATAATTATTAATTTTTACATCAATGTCATATTACTATGTAGCAGAAAGACATAATTCTGTAGAAATTAGATCGTGCCACATCGGTTTCTGCGAAAAATAAAATGTGAACAAAAGTCAGAGATTAGTAACATCTGCAAATATTGTTCCAAGTTTCTCCATGTGTAATGCACAGGGGAACTCTGTCATGCTGCATCAAATGAAGTGCACCAAATATCCAGGTGCTACTTCCAGGATTTTCATTCACATTGTATTGTCCTGCACAGCCTGCAGGTCACTCCTGCAGAAGGAAGATTCTAATGCACTCAAGAAGCCTGCCTCTGCGTGACAGAAAGGGGATAACCATGAGCAGGTCCCAAGTTGCTGCTGGAGCCTGACTCCCACATCAATCAATGGTTTAAGTTATACACTATCAGTGAAGGCAGCAAAGAAGCAGGGAGTTTAAAGTTAGTTATGAAAGCAGGTACATACATCATCACTTAATGCGATAGTTCCGTTGTTATATTGCCACATGATCAGAATATCTCACAGCACATCTCATAACATCGTACAACACAGAAGCAGGCCGGTCAGCCTACCAAGTCCATGCCGGCCATCAATCAACCATTTACACAAATCCTACACTCATTCCATTTTGTTCTCTCCACACTCCCCCCAGATTCTGCCTCTCACCTACACGCCGAGGGCAATTAACTGATCATCCCGCAGGTCACTGGGATGTGGGTGGAAAGTGAAGCACCCAGAGGAAACTCGTACGGTCACAGGGAGAACTTGCAAACTCCACACAGATAACACTTGAGATCAAGATTGAACCTGGGTTGCTGGACCTGTAAGGCAGCAGTTCTACTAACTGCAACTCTGTGCCACCCTACTATCTTACAGTGGGGTCCTCAAACAAGAGTTAAAACCCACTGATCTGTTTGCCTTTTTTTCTGGGCTCTACTTCTTATATTAGAGATTTAGGATGCAGCTGCTGACTTCTTTGTCTAAATGGTCAGATAAATCCTGAGGACACAACACTCGAGTGGCTTCACCCCTAGCGCTGCTTGAAACAAAACATGATAGCAACCATGGCTCAGTGTCTGCACACTCACCTGAGCTAGTTTTGGAATTCAAGTCCCGCTTCGGAGATTTGAACACAAAAATTTAAGCTGTCACTCCTCTGCTGTCCCAAGAAACTGCTGCACTATTGGAGGACCAGCAGAGCAGCAGTTCTTTGGTACACCACAGGAGCTTGCTGTACCAAAGAACCTGTTTGACTGAGTCGTCAAACCCGCTAAGGTTGACGTAATAGATCCCATAGCATTATTCCAGAGGGGTTGGGGAGCTATGTCTCCTAGCCAATTCTAATCCCTCCATTAGAACTACAAGTAAAGATTATCTGGTCATTATCACATAGTGGGAGATTGCTATATGCAAATTGGCTGCCTTGTCTCATACCTTATAACACTGATTACTTATCAATAGTGTTCCCTGGCTCTATAGCACTTTGGGATCTCCTGAAAAGTGCCACGTAAACAGCAAGTCTTTTTTTAATTTAACAGACGTCAATTTTGGAAATAGTGATGAAGATCATCAATTCTCTTCAAATTACCACATTTTAAATTAGAAATCTTTACAAAACATAGTTTTAAAATATTACCCCAACATAGTGATGTTCATCTCTTCTACTCTGCCAACTCAAGCTCCAACCATATCATCAAGTTTGCTGATGATACAGCAGTGGTGGGCCTCATCAGCAGGAATGATGAAACAGCTTACAGAGAGGAGGTGGTGAGGCTGGCGGACTGGTGCTCAGTCAACAATCTCTCCTTGAACGTGGACAAAACGAGATATGATTGTGGATTTTAGAAAGGCCCAGGCTGACAACTTACCCCTGTGCATCAATGGCATCATTGTACAGAGGAGCAGCTGTTATAAATTCTTGGGAATACATTTAACAGATGACCTGTCCTGGTCAACTAATATCGCTTCCCCGCCAAGAAGGCACAGCAGCGTCTCCACTTTTTATGGTGGCTGAAAAGAGCAAATCTGCCCTCCCCACCCTCACTGCATTCTACAGGGGTACCATTGAGAGTGTCCTGACTAGCTGCATCTCTGCCTGGTACGGTAACTGTAGCGTCTCTGACCGTAAGTCTTTGCAGAGAATTGCGAGTACTGCGAAAAAGATCATTGGAGTACCTCTTCCCTCCATTTTGGATATTTACAATATATGATGCACACATAAGGTGTATAGAATTATAGATGACCCTTCTCATCCCTCCCATGAACTATTTGTCCCACTGCAGTCTGGCAAGTGGT
>JARFYF010000029.1:35708071-35722020 GCA_030265395.1 Rhina ancylostomus | reverse complement strand
CAATTGGATTCAACATTGGCTTAGCAGGAGAAGCCAGAGAGTGGTAGTAGATGGTTGTCTCTCTGACTGGAGGCCTGTGACGAGTGGTGTGCCACAGGGATTGGTGCTGGTTCTGTTGTTGTTTATCATTTGTATTAATGATTTAGATGAAATTTGCTAAACTGAATCAGCAAATTTGCAGATGACACCAAGATTGGGGGTGTAGTGGACATCAAGGAAGGCTATCAAAGTTTGCAGCGTGATCTTGACCAGCTAGGAAATTGGGCTGAAAAATGGCAGATAGAATTTAATGCAGACAAGTGTGAGGTGTTGCACTTTGGGAGGACAAACCAGGGTAAGACTACAGTAACTAGTAGGGCTCTGAGGTGTGTGCTAGAACAAAGGGACCTGGGAATACAGATCCATAGTTCCTTGGAAGTGTGTCACAGGTAGATAGGGTCATAAAGAGACCCTATCATAAATCAGGGCATTGAGTACAGGAATTGGGATGTTATGTTGAAGTTGTACAAGATGTTGGTGAGGCCAAATCTGGAGTATTGTGTGCAGTTCTGGTCACCTACCTATAGGAAGATATTAATAAGCTTGAAAGAGTGCAGAGAAAATTTACAAGGATGTTACCAGCACTTGAGGACTGAGTTACAGGGGAAGGTTAAATAGGTTAGGACTTTATTCCCTGGAGCACAGGAGAATGAGGGGAGATCTTGTATAAGTATACAAAATTATGAGGGGTATAGATCGGGTGAATGCATACAGGCTTTTTCCCCCAGGGTTGGGTGAGACTAGAACTAGAGGACATAGGTTTAGGGTGAAAAGTGAAATATATAAGGGGAATCTGAGGGGAACTTCTTCACTTAGAGGGTGGTGCGAGTGTGGAACGAGCCAGTGGAAGTGGTAGATGCAGGTTCAATTGTAACATTTAAGAGGAGTTTGGATAGGTACATGGATGGGAATGGTTTGGAGGGCGATGGTCCAGGTGCAGGTAGATGGGACTTGGCAGAAGATCAGGTTGACATGGACTAAGGTGGGCCGAAGGGCCTGCTTCTGTGCTGTAGTACTCTATGACTCTATGACTGTTTGCAATGCTAGTTCTTCTTGGTCTGTGGCCAGAACCAAATTAAGCTCCAGGCTTCATTTAAATGGTGCCAAATGTATCACCCTCCATCTCTGATTGGGGTTAGTCAGAAACTGCTTGGCCTCATGTTGAGCAAGTCAGATTGGAAACATGGAATGTGATCTGACTGAGGGTGGGTAGGATTGGAAAGCCATGACTGTGCGTTGGGTTGATACGTCAGACCAAAGAATTCAGTTTTACCTGGGTTCAGAAAAATAAATGACCACTTTTCTGAACAGTTTCCAGTTATCCTTTACAAATCCCTAATCAAGCCATTCAACACTTGATAGATAGAAAATGTGCAGTTAAAACCATGCACATTTGTATCTGATTTTCTCATTCAGATTCTGTTAAATGTTGCAGGAATCCAGCTTTCCCATGAAAGGTTTCAGACACCTGCTTTGGGATACAGCGCATTTCTGGCACTGTTTGGGTGTGGCAGATCACGAGGCAAACTTCAGAGGTCTAACAGTGATGTTACACTGGAAAAGTAGATGGCTTCATGTTGAACTTTACCCATAGCTTCTACCCCACACTATAAAGACCTATTAATTACTTAAGTTTCAGTTACTTAAGCTGATGATGATTTGACCTTCTTGAAAGTGATTAAAATAATTATGCATTGCTCTTCTGGGGTTAAATATAGGATGATTAGTACAAGATGAGAGAAGCAGGACTAATCCAAGAGCAGCTCTGTAAATCAAAAAAAGAAATTTCAGGAGTGGGCCACATTGTCCCAAGAACCTTCTCCACCACTCAGTAAGATCATGGCAAATCTGATGACAGGCCTAAACTCCACTTTTCTGCTTTATCCCTGTAACCCTTGATTCCCCTATGTCAGCTTGGAATGTATGTAATGACAGCATTGTATGTAATGACAATGTATGCATTTACAGCTCTCTGAGGTAGGCAACTCCAGAGATTCACGTTTCATCTCAGTCTTACGTGGGCATCCCTTTATCCTTAGTTCTAGACTCCTTCACCAGGAAAACAGCACTTCCAGGTAGTCCTCACTTAACATTGTTTCATTCATCATCACTTTGTTGTTATGTTGCAAACTGCTAGTGACTCAGGGTTCATTTATCATTGTTTAATCTCATCCTTGTGTTATCACGTACATCATGTGGTTTTACTAGGCAACAGTGCTCAGCTGCTCAGTCATTGTTCTGAGCTCAGAGTGTAGCACCAGACGGGATACTCACAAAGGTAGGTTCCAATGTCCTCAGACTCTCAGATCATTGTCACCCACTGCTCCACCCAGTCACTTACCATCTCCTGACACTGCCATTGGCCCAGAGAAAGGATCCATTTAGTATTGTTTCACTTCAAGTCACAGTTTCTAGAAGTAGAAATGTGATGTTAAACAATGATCTGCTATCCTCTGTCAAGACCCCTCAGGATCTTATTTTCATTAAGGTTGCTTTCTATTCATCAAAATTCTGGAGAGTAAAGACCCTTTCAACTCTATCTATCTCATAAGGAGACCAAACCTGTGTGTAGTCCTGTAGATGTGACCTCACTAAAGCCTTCCACCTTGTAGCAAGACTTTGTACCCCTTCCCTCTTGCAATAAAAGCAAACATTCCTTACATATATGATACAGAGGATTATGTTAAGGGTCTGCTGTGTTTACGACCAATTATGAGGCTTGCTTTCTCGACAGGGTGTGATGCAGGATGTGCAGATTCTGGTGATGCCACAAGGATATATCACTCAATGCCCAGACCTCAATCGAAGTACGTTTAATGATTCTATTAACTGTGTATGTAAATGTGAAAATGTATAGATGTATGGAAGAGGTA
The DNA here is from genome assembly GCA_030265395.1 of Rhina ancylostomus. Taxonomy (NCBI): domain Eukaryota; kingdom Metazoa; phylum Chordata; class Chondrichthyes; order Rhinopristiformes; family Rhinidae; genus Rhina; species Rhina ancylostomus. The sequence goes on along the minus strand of JARFYF010000029.1, from coordinate 35,719,108 downwards.
ATCAGAACCAAAACTAGTAATGCTAATAATCTGGCAATCATGGCTTATCCATTAGTAGCATAGTTTTTAAAGCCAGGAATGAAAGGTTATGAAAGGCTTTGGCAGTAAAATGCACTCTTATGTTTTGGAATAAATACTGTATTTCATAATCTTGTTTATTTGTGGTTGGAAGATTTCAGTAATTTAAACCGTCTTAAAAGCAGATAAGTTATGAATTGGAAAATAGTGTGAGTGTACAATTTCTGAAAGACTTCAACATAGTCTGAATAGTAGATTTGATAATCACTTGCTGGTCAGCTGAAAAGTTGACTTTTCTCCTTCAACAGTGTTGAAACTATAACATATGTCCTTAATTTCTGTCTTTTATTTATGATTTTTACATTCCTGTTCTCCTGAGGTATTGATTTTCATTCGTATTTTTTCTTCTCTAATTCTTGAAATTCCACTTTCGCATTTTAAACATTTCAGTTGTCTTATTTCAGCTTGTCCAACGTGCAATGATTTCCATGGACTTGTGCAGAAGATAATGGAGCTCCAAGATATTTTAGCCAAAACTTCAGCAAAGGTGAATATTTAATAATGGTGAAAATGATTAATTTCTGCAATTATTGGTAAAACTATAATTGACAATACATCCTCCGGCAGTTTTATGACATCCTAAAGAGTTTTATGCTTGCTGTTAAATGCATGCATGGTGGAAGGTTTGCAAAAGATTCCCACATTAAATGAGATGAATTGTAAGGATTTTTTAATGTTTTGGTTGAGGAGGAATATTAGCCAGGATATTGGGGGAAATCTCAGTTCACTATAAATTAATTTGAATATCGGTGTAATGACATGAATTCTGCTTAGGACTGCAGTAGTGTTTGCAGAATGAAATACAAGAGCATATTCCATGCTTTATTCAAAAAACATTATGAATTAATAAAACAACAAACACGTTTTGGGTCTTATGTGATGACATGATGAACACTTTCCTTTGGGTTTCAACTCCTTGTGGTAAATGATTCAATTATCTTCCTGGTTAAATAGTTTATCTGCAGTTACATTTGAAATCATTCATATCAAATTATAATGATTCTATGAAGTCTGGCTTACCTTTCCTAAGTCCATCTTGTCCAGGCCAAACCTTATTTCTTGGCAGGAATGAGAAATAATTTATTCTCATGTAATAAGCATTTATGTCTGACATAAGTTACATTGCTCAGGCTTCAATAAAATAGACTTATTGTTTCAATTATAAATGAGAATTGTAAGATTACATGAAACTGAGTTGCAACAATTTTTGAAGCCTAGTTTGGGAATGATGCCGGCCAAGGATGTCAAGGATACCTGCCATCCTGGTCATTCCATTTTTTTTCTTCTACCTTCTGGGAGAAGATACAGGAGCTTGAAAGCCCAGACAACCAGACTCAAGAATAGCTTTATCCCTACTGCTATCAGACTTCTGAACCAATCACTTTTTTCACATCCCCTTCCCAGTGTGGCTGCCACATTCTCAGACTCTTAATTCTACCTCTCTTGGTTATTCTGTTATTGTCACTTTAGCATTTCTTCTTGCACTCCTTCAGATTGCACTACTGCCTTTGCACCATTCTGTTGTTTTACACTTATTGCTGTATTTACTGTTGTATTTATTATCATTGTTAACGCTGTGAGCTTCATGCAAGCAAGGAATTTCATTGCACCCTGGTATATATGACAATAAACTGATCTGATATGCTTTGATCTAACAAGATCCTGTGATCAGCTGCTGTGAAAGCTCTTCACTGAGCCAGGTGTGTGGAAATCCTATCTGTTCTACAGTAGTATTCATGGTGCCTTCTTTCAATATTTTAAATATGATCCATACAATTGCGGCAGATGAGGTCAATAGAAGGATTATTAACTGGAAATGATTGCACCAACAGGCATTTATAAAGGAAAGACATCTTTACAGAAGATATTTTAAATGTTATGCAACACGGGAATTAGCTTCCCTCATAACACATAATTACTCGTTCAAAAGATAAAAGTTATAAAACATCATAATTACTATATGTAAATCCATACACAGTTATCTTATGCCGAGAAAAAGATGAACAGTTTGGATCAGTGTTACTGTGAGAAGAGTTGCAAGGTGAAAGACAGAGTCTACAGGGAGTCAGTGTACTGGACAGATGGCTGTAAGAACTGCACTTGCAAGGTACCTCTCAATTCCATCTCTCCTACTAAATCAGATTGCCAATTCTTGCTTTGTTCTATATTTTCCATTTTCTATCATTCCAAAGAGTAGATGTGGAATTACTGCTTTAGGCATTAGGAATCGGACGGGGATTGTAAGTGTTTTAGGGGGAAATTCTCTTCTCCCAATGGGAATAAAGGTACAACAGGTACCTTTTACAGAGCACCTTTGATTTTGAAAATGCTCAAGATGCTTTATATTGAAGGACTGATGAGAGAGGGTGGGGTGGGTAGGCCTGGGAGAGGGAGGAATAAAGGGCTGGATGATGAAATAAAAACAGAAAGTAGTGGAAATACTCAGAAAATCAGGCAGCATCAGTGGAGTTATCATTTCAAGTCAATCAGAAAGGTTATCAACTTGGAATGTTAGGTCTGTTTCTCTCTGCACTGATGCAACCCGGTCTGCAGAGTACTTCCAGCACCTACTGTTTTTATTTCATTGTTTAACTCTTCATTCTAGTCCAGCATCAGCGGTTATTTCTGCTTAACAATTGGATAATGAGATTTGGTGCAAGCTTTATGGATCTTGTAAAGAACAAGTCAGAAAGATGAATAGCATCAAGGAGCTGGATGAAGAGAATGGTGATGAGTTAATGCAAGTTTTGTCACCTGTTAAGTGAGCCATGACACACAAAAGCTGGAGCAGGGTGACTGAAGGTTGCAGAAGATACGAACCTAGAAAAGGGTGGGACAGGATCATGCAACATTTGATTACAATTGGACAGTAGACTTTGTTGCCATTCATGACCTCATTCCAAATGTCAATGAGTACATTTCATAGTTACTGATTGGATATGGGAGGCTAATAGAGGGTGAGTCAGTGGGTATTAATGCATAGCAGGTCAGTATGCTATCTGTACTTTAAATCTGATTCTCAAGGCCAATTTATGGGAACCTTGTTTCAGAGATATAAGAGAAAACAAAATAAGAACATAAGAAACAGGAGCAGGAGTATGTCTGCTCTAATATTCATCAAAAGATCAATGTTACTGTGAGAAGAGCTTGAAGATTGATCTTCTATCTGAATGCCATGTTTTTGCACATCCCCTGATTTCTCTTATTGGTCTTTGCTGTAAATAAACTCAGCAACGGAGCTTCCACAGCCCTCCAAGCAGAATTTCAAAAATTCATCACTCACCCACTGAGAGAAGAAATTTCCCCTCCTCTAAGAGCCTACCCCTTTTTCTGAGACCGCGAGCCCCCAGTTCTAGACTCCTTGGTGTGAAGAAACATGAGCCACTGTCAACTGAGACTTCAAACAAGGGCTTCAATCTACTGAAGTCTGCTTCTGATTGTACCATCAAGAACAAGAATCAAGCTATTTATTTCTCTGAGTTCAACTCAGTAACAGCAGATTTCTGCTGAGGAGTTAACGCAGCAGTAGTTCAAAACCCTCAAGTCAGCAAGCAACATATATTCTGCTAACAAAATCTAGCCATTTGAGCTTATACAGCTTAAATCTAGCCATCCAGCTTTTCCAGCTGCTCCATGTGGTGAAAAAGACTGAAGTTAGAGCTTGTAATTTATTTGGAGGGTGCAGCTCAGAGCATTTTATTTTTTCCCTCGTATTTAATATTGCTAGGAGTACTGATACCAGAAATCTCTCATCAAATGGAAATTACACCAGAAAAAAAGCTAATCTTGTGATCAATAAATTTAATTTTAGATGCAACAATTAAACATCTGTCTGTGAACAATATGGAAATGATCTTTTAATACCAAAAGGATCATTGCAATGCACAATTGGCCAGGCAATCCGGAACTAAAATATGGGAAGATCTAAAGCATATTAGGTCACACGTCAAAATCAGTGGTCATTTTTAACATGCCTTGAGTTCCATTTCTTTGAATCTTGTACAAGAGAAGCAATTGTTGCCAATATTTCCCCAGAGATTCTGCCAAAACCATAGTCAAAGATTGTCGTATTATATCCTCTTGCACCAAGGAATATAATCTTGTAGAATCATAGAGTTATACAGCATGAAAACAGGGCCTTCGGGCCAACTCAGCCGTGCTGACCAAGTTGCCTACCTGAGCTGGTGCTATTTGCCTGTGTTTGGCCCATATCTCTCACCACCTTTCCTATCCATGTACCTGTCCAAATGTCTTTTAAATGTTGTAATTGTACCCGCCTCTACTACTTCCTCTGGCAGCTTGTTGCATATACCCACCACTCTGTGTGAAAAAGTTGCCCCTTAAAATCTTTCCCCTCTCACCTTAAACCTATAGCCCCTAGCTTGAGATTCTACCCTGGGAAAAAGACTAACCATTAACCTTATCTGTGCCCAATATGATATTATATCCCTCTACAAGGTCATCCCTCGGCCTCCTACGCTCCAGGGGAAAAAAGCACCATCGGCCAGCCTCTCTTTATAACTCAAACCCTCCAGTCCCAGTAACATCCATGTGAGTCTTTCCTGCACCCTTTCCAGCTCAATGACATCATTCCTAAAGCTCTTCTGTAAACTTGCTCCAAAGGCGCAATAACAGAGGACATACACTTCCTAGCAAATTCCTGGTGAGAAGTTTCAACATTTTAACCAGATTTAGCACATTCTTCTTGCAAAGGGTGGTGAATCTCTGGAATTCTCTGCTCCAGAAGGTTGTGAAGGCGAGATTATTGAAGTTATTTCAAAAGGAAGTAAATAAATTTTTGAAAGATCATGGAATTGAGAGCCATGGAGAACTGGCACAGATGAGGCCTGGCACAGATCAGCCGTGAGTGGCAGTGCAGGGACCAAGCCACCTTTTCCTGCCCCTCTGTTCTTGTGCTCTTATCAAGAATGGGCAGCCTACTGGTATAACAGGTAGTGGAACTGTCTCATAGCTCACGCAAACCAGGATCAGTCCTGATCTCTGGTGCTGTCTGAATGGAGTTGTTCTGCCCAGACAATATGCGTTCTCCTGTGTGCTCCTGTTTCTTCCCACATCCCAAAGATGTGCTTGTTGTTAGGTAACTAGCTGCTGCAAATTACCCCTGGTGTATTAGGTGGCTGGTGGGATGATTCGTGAGGTATTAATAGACATGATTGAGAGAGACTAAGTTGCTGGGACAATGAGAATAAATGGAACAATGAGATTGCTCTGTGAGCTGGCACAGACTTGACGGCCTGAATGTCCTCCTTAGATCCACATGAATGATGTGCATTGTAACACAGTTATTTTGAAGTATAAAACAAAACCATTTCCTGCTCATCTAAAATGAGAAAGAATTTCATGAAGAAGTTGTTCAAAACTCTCTAAATTAGATTTCACAATTCTATATTTTTTTGTTGTAATATCATCAGTTCTTTGGAGCTTGACATGCAAGAGATTTACAGGAAGCTTGGTCTATATCAATCAGCCATAAGTTATTTTAGTGGTTAATAATTCAGCAATGTTGACAGCTAACAAAAACCGTCTTAAAATAACATTGCATTATTTTCCCAGAATGGAACAGTGTGGTGTAAGAGGCTGATCTGCCCCCCTGAGAATTGTCCTCCAGGTAAAGCTCCAGTCTATGTGGAAGGCAAATGCTGTAAGGAATGCCAACGTGAGTATCTTATACCGTTATCTACTGTCAGGTGCTCTTAGGTGTTCATTCATTGTTTCTTGAAGAGTTGAAACTCACCTTCTTCATCAAAACAATTTTATTTCAAAAAGGATAATTTTGATCCAATATTTAACAATAAACAGAGGCTATGAGTGGTACAGAAACTTTGGAGTCTTGTTTTCCTTATGACCCATTGGAGAATTGCATAGTTTTTCATTTGCATCTTTCCTGACATACTTCTTGATAAGTTATGTGCAAATCAAGCATGTGAGTTCTCAGATGAGCATTCAGAAGTGGAGTATGTGCATTCATCAATTTTATTTTTTCTAATGATTACAAATGTGTATTTTGTCTAAGATCAACCTGGGCTAAATTGCATATGTAATCTTGAGACACGTCCCACTTCCTGCTTTCTATGTTGTCTTTGGGGCTCATTTGAGTTCCTGTAATTCCTTGAGTCACATCAGTGGCTTTGACATCCAGCATCCTGCCCTTTGTGACACACCTATGAACCTCAGCCTGTTTTCTGTGGGGTATTAGTACACAAGGAGCATGACTACTGCTGCAAATAACGAGAGAAAAAAGCATTTAATTTTATATTAATGAATAGATTGAGTCCTTATTGTTGGATTCTAAAAAATGTTTTATATTGGAGATTCCAAAATGTTTTACCGCTTTGAAAATGCCTTTGAAATACAGAAAATGCAATAGACAATTTGCGCACAGCAAGATCCCACATTGTCCAGGAGGTGTTCTTTTAGGAATGATAATCCACAATCTTTCTTTGGTCTGGCTTATATATAGCTTGACTCTCAATCTACAGCATGTTTTTGAAATGGCCTAAAAGTGACACCAATGCACAAAACGCAGACTGTAATGTTTCAGGAAAGCAGCTCATCAATAACTTCTCAAGGGTAAATAAAGATGGGCAGTGTCTGCTTGCATTGTCAGTGATGCCCTCATCCAGTAAGTGAATGAAAGAATCATCTTTTAGTGATGTTGACAGAGAGATAGATATAGACCAGAACACTGGAGAATTCCCTTGTCCTCACTTGCAAAACAGTGCTTGGAATCTTTTGGATTCAACTAATATGGTGCATTTGATATTGCCAGAGGATCCTGTCTCAAATTGTTTCCTATTTGCGCATGACTAAATAGTCTTGATAACAATCAAATAAGATTTTAGGAACTGGCAGTTTAAAATGTAAATATCACTTTTACAAAGTTTATCAATAAGGGCAAAGCAGTATATGTGATTTACATGGACTTCAGTAAAGCCTTTGACAAGGTCCACCATGGAAGGCTGGTTCAAAAGGTAAGAGCTCATGGGATCTAGAAAAAGTTGGCAAAGTTGATTTAGCAATAGAAAACAGAGAGTGATGGTAAAACGTTGGTGGAGTGGTTGATTGTGTGGAACGTAGTTTTATGCTGCAGAGAGCTATGAATGTTTTGTTGAAATAAGATGAAAAATGGCAGAATTTAATCCAGACTACTGTTTGGTAATGCATTTTCAGACTATTAATGAGACTACGGCATACACCATGAACAATTGGATTTTAGGGAGTACTGAGGAACAGATGGGCTTTGGAGTAGAAGACCATAGATCCTTGAAGGCAGCATTGCAGGTAGACAATGTGGTTAGGAAGACATATGGGATGCTGGCCTTCAATTGTCAGTGCACTGACTACATAAGTAGGGAGGTTATGCTTCAACTTTATAAAACCTTGGCTGTCGTATTGTATGCAATTCTGGTCACCAAAGATTAGGAAGGATGTGACAGCATTAAAGAGGGTGCAGAGGAAATTCTTCAGGATGTTGCCTGGGATGGAGCCATTCAGTTATAAGGAGAGATTGGAGAAGTTAGGTCCTTTGTCCTTGCAATGGAGGAGGTTAAGTGGGGAGATGATGGAGGTATATAAAATTATGAGGGGTAAAGATAGGGTAGACTGCAGGAAACATTTCCTCATATCAGAAGTAAATAAAGCTAGAGGCCAAGTTTAGGATTAGGGGGAAGAAATTCAGAGGGCACATGAGGGGGATCTTCATCACCCAGAAAGTGGTAAGTACCTGGAATGAATTGCCTGAGAGAATGGTTGAAGCTGGGTCACTGACAGCATTTAAGAAGTGTCTAGATGAACAGTTAAATTGTTTAGACATGGAAGGCTAAGCACCAAGTGCTGGATGATGGGGTTTATGTGGAAGGCTATCCACCAGTCAGTGTGGACGAGTATGGCTGAATGGACTGTTTCCATGCTGTATGTCCATGATTCTATGATTTCATCGCACTCTGCTGCAGAACTAAATTAATTCTTTCTCTTGGAATCTAATTCCCTCATCTGAGAGTGTTCCCCACACAATATCAATGAACCTCCTGAACTGATTCCCTTAATCTTCATTGACAGTGTGTCATAATCAAACAGGTGATGGTGAAAAAGAATTAAAATGTATAGAATGTCATCAGACAATGTGATGTGTGTGCTCTAGGCAGAATAATTGATGGGAACCTTTGAATGTCGATTTTAATCCAGCTGCAACATTTGATAGCTCTTTGGCGTTTATCATGCATAACAGTCAGTGAGCTGCCATCCAGTGTCATTTATTATTATTGGAATAATATTGAACCAGTGGAATCTGTAGATTAATCCTCAACCAAATAGATTACAGCACATGAGCTCTCAAGTTCCAGATTCAGTTCTATTTCCCAGTTGACACAAGATTCTTTCAAAATTTGCAGGCTTTTGCAAGAAGTGTAAATTCTTTCTGCTGTTCACAAATTCATCCCTCATTTATATATTTTTCTGTTTTGTTTTGTTTATCATGGCTTCTTTAACTGATGCCAATACTGAACTCTTAATGCTGAGTAATAATTCAGTATCTTTTGATGAAATGGGTTTAAGTTCTGTTACACTAAATTGCTTTTGCACACCCACATAAGCTCAATGCTTCAGGCTGACACTCTGTTACAGTACTGAGCATTTTCTGGTTAATGTGCTGTCTTTGCAAGGGGTGGAAATGGATCGACTACCTGCACTGCAGACTCCACTTATTCCACTTCAAAATTGCATTGAGATTCCCTATATATCATATGACTGCACTTTGCACATGACTTTTTGGCTGATTTTCCATTCACTAATCTAAAGAATCCAGCCAGTAAGTTGTGGCCAAGATGCCAACATAATCAAGGACCCAATGCCACCTTATTTCCACCAAATTGTTGAAGCTGTTCCACCATCTATTGGTTTTTAAAGTGTGGAGGAAAGTTACAGTCCCACCTCAGGGGCTAGCAAGAAGAGCGGGAGTACTCGTTTCCTCAGATAATCTTTTTACAGCTTCCATAGTAAATTGGCAGAGAAGATTGTCCATCTGGGTTAAACCTTCCTAATTTCTATCCCACTGTAATCAGAAGGAAAAGCAAAATGCACAGTTTCTACAAGGCCAGCCAATTTGCTCCACTAGTACATTGCTCAAGCAACAAAGGTGAAAGTTACCCCCAGTTTTTTAAAAAGGGGTTACATTGCCATCAACTGGAAGAATTAAGAAGAGCATGCATTATGGTGCATTCAGGCAATATAACACTGCTGGTTCAAGCGGTAACACTCAGCAATCTTCAGAGACGAGAAAGTTTACATGTTCAGCTATGCAATCCCCATAAAGATATCCCACATATTTGCTGTCAACAATTAGAAAACAAATAATAGTGATAAAAGAGTGAGGGTTTAAACTATTTTCAGGTTCCAATTGAATGTCAAAACTCATACAATTGGTCATCCACAAAACTAAGTATCTTAATCAGAGTCGTGAAGTCAAATATCAAAATTGGCTGGCATCTTTTCTCAAATTATTACAATGACTTTGCTTAAAAATGGTTTTAGTAGTGAGGTGCTTTGGGTTGCCCTGATCTTTCTGAAAGGTACTTACATAGAGGTTGTTCCCAGGTTACAAATGCCTGATTCATGTACGACCTGTACATACAATGAGCATCTGGGAAACTGGTGGTATGGATTTGCCGGCTGCTGCAGGCTGCAGGCATCTTCTGCTGCCTGAGAACATGGTGCATGACCACATTTCCCACTTGCAAACTTTTTCATTATGAACAATTTACAGGAATGGAACCCTCTTGTAACCTGGGGATGACCTGTGTATGCAGTTTGTCACTTTACCTTACTGCTGAAGCTCTCATTCAAAAGCAACTTCAATGACACATCTATAAACACTACTATAATCACTACCCATGCTACAATATTTTGGACACTTTGTAGATATATCACTTGATGCATAATCATGTTGATGAGTAACCACTTTATTGGCTTATCATGGGACTCTGAGGGCCTTCCAAAAACATACATAGCTCTTAGGTGTAAAGCATGCTCATTAAAGATTTTCTGTTCAATCTTCACTTAATTAACAAGAATATTGTAATGAATGTAAGGGATTTATTTGATAAGAAAGTAAAAAGTAAGCTGGAAACTTGAGAGCACAAAAGTGTGCACTAGTTGGATGGCTCCCTGTTGTAGACCTGAGGCTTACTGTTGCTCTGTTCGGAGAATGGATCCATGAGTCATCAAGGCTACTGGTTACAGGTCCACTTATGCCAATGGTGTGGCTGGGGGAGAGGGGGAATGACAGTGTCCAGCAGTGATAATGGTGGATGAAGGTTCTCATAAAGAAATAATTGGAGCCTGCCAGTGATGGATGCTTTGTTGGTGCAGGTGTTGGGGTAAGGAGTGGGGGAAAGTGATGGTGTAGCATGAGACATTGGAGGCCTATGACATGGCTGGATGGAGGATGGAGGGGTTTGTGATCTGTGGGTGGGAGATTGGAGTTTAGAAAACAAAATGTCAGAGTCCAATAGTGATGGATGCTTGCATGGGGTATGCTTTGGAAGAAAAATTAGTCTTGGGACTTGGGAGCCTATAATGATATTTAGATGGCATATAGGATCAGTGTTTTACTTATGTGGCAGGAGGCAGGATGGAGGGAGGAAGTTCAAGTTCACATGCATGATATGGAGGTTGGGGATGAAGGTGATTAATGCACTTGACAGATGCCTTGTCTAGCTTACACCAGGAAGACCAGGATGTCTCAGAAATGTCCACAATGATTTGTCCCAAGACTATGTGGTCAATGTTCACCCACATTACTCCAGAAGAAGAGTTGCATAGGAAATAACATAATCCCAGGAGGAATCATTGCACCAGGAGTGCAGAGATGTCTCAAAAACACAAGTGCCTGGTCAAATGTCTGGAGTGAAGAGAAATGACCCAGAAATGTTGCGCTTGCCT
>JARFYF010000029.1:35697156-35707686 GCA_030265395.1 Rhina ancylostomus | reverse complement strand
AAAAATGATTTTCAGTTGCAGAATGCTGAAACTTCCCCTAGCATTTTGCAATTGAACATCTAGTAATAGATTGCTTCTTTCATAAGAAAGGGTATTTTGTTCCAGTTTCAATATATGTTTGTACAGGTCACCTGGGGCAATCAGCAGAACTCCTTGAGACATCTAAAATCCATTTGGGGGGCATTGATTGGATGGTGCTGTCAAGCAGCAGTAATGAATCCACATAGATGTCCACCACATTAGCTTTATCAGGTTGAAGTACCACTGAATTTATCCAATAAGTTTTTAAACAGGCTACTTACTGTTGTGTTGGTGGAGCCTACTTTTTCTCTTTAATAATTGGATTTAGAAGTATAAAAATGCCCTATATTGAAAGCAGAAAACTTGTCTTGACACTATGCATAGATTTGAGTAGGTGGGGGTTTGCTTATTGCAGATTGTACAATACAATGGACTTTTTTTACTAGGGTCACAAAGCTATATTTACTATACAGATTTAAAAGAAAATAAAGAAAACTGAACATGCAGAAGATCTGAAACAAAAATAGAAAATCCTGGAAAGAGCAGGTCAGGTCAAATTTCCTGAAAAGTTAACTTTCCTTCTCTCTCCACAGCTGCCTCCTGACCTGTTGAGTCTTTCCAGCATTTTCTTTTCTTGTTTACTGTACATCTGTCAGGAGCATGGAGATAAATTGCCTTGATGTGTCCTTCAATAAAATGTTAGGGTGTGAGGTTTTCAATGACTGGCAGTCATTTCTACCTTTGCAGGTAAAGATTGAGTGATGTTCTTAAGGTTTTCAAGGTTTGAACATGCAAAAATAATCTGTATTTTGTTCAAAATGTCATTTTGATTTCAGTTTTTAAACATCATTTATTATAAAGTTTCACAAAGCCAAAACCATTCAGCTCAGACAGGTTATGATCCCTTGGACAAGGTAATGGAGGATGGCTCTGCCCTAGAGTGAGTCAGAAGTAAATGTTAAAATCAATTACTTTACAGTGGAAGAGTATTGGTGGTGTTGCTTGTATGTCAGATGGTATTTTTGTAGTATTTTTTTCACTTTACTTAAAAATAGCATTTGCTTCATTGAACAAAGCATTAAGATATGAAACATTGTGCTTTTGTTATCAGCTGTATGTGTCCTTGGCAACAAATTTTACTACAATGGACAAAGGATGACAGAATGGAAAGCATCAGGAGAATGTTATCTATTGGAGTGTAAGGTAGGAACTGCTTTAATGTCATACACGTTCACATCTTTCTGACTGAAGGTTTGGAATGTAATGTCAAATCTATACTTTGTTCTTATTTTCAAATTATTCCTTTTGTTTATTTTTAGGAAGGGGATGACTCTGAGACTTTTATTTCTTATCCCTTGTTTTACAGAAGTGATGTGGGTCTTTCTCCTTGGCCCGTGTGTTTATGGTACTGATCAAGTTTGGTACACGGTCCTAGGGTTCTGAACCAGCAATATATGTATGTCCTGAATAGAATGGTGTCTGATTTGGAGGGAGCTTTGTTGTCGATGATGCACGTGTGATCTTCCTGGTCTTGGTGAGATCATTGGACTCAAGGGTAGAAATTTCTCCCTCATGGCATGTGGTAAACAGTTGATAGAAACTTGGCCATGTGCTTTCAAAGTTTCTTTTCATTGATGTCAGTGGAGCCAAGTTTTGGAAGCCGAATGCTGTGTGTTTTACTACATGCTACTAAAGATGAAGTTCTACACTTCAAAGCCCTTCATCTTCAATTCATCTTCAATTTTATGTGCTAAATATATACAGTAATATATATGCACTGCACCAAAGTTCTGAAATTTGTTGAAACCAGAAGAAGCAAATTTCAAAAGCAGAGTTCAATTCATTTGCACTCTTACATTACATGTTTAAAACATGGGCCAAGGACGATTTCCTGCTCCAGTTACTTGTCTTTATGTTTTAAGGGTATCAACTTTTGTCAAGTTGACTCTGTTCAGTGACCTGCTGAGAATCTCCAGTCTTCACTGATTTTTTTTTCTTACCAAATCAAACAAAAACAAGGATAGAACGGGGTGATGAAGAAGAGTTGGGGAAGTTGGGTAAAGACTCAGACTCGCGTTTCCATTGTTCAATCTATCAATCTTGTGCTGCAACCAACCAAATAGTCAGTCAAACATAACCATCAGTGTAAATGAGAAAGTGTTCATTGATATCAGACGTCTTCAGCTTCAGTCAGATTAATATGAAAATAAGTGTTATAAATTCAGTGATGTTCCCAAGGATCACTTGATAGTAGCTGCTAAATATACAGCTTATATTGTATGATTTCTGCTGATGTTCAGTACTTGTTAACAATCAGACACCCTAGGTAATCCAAGTTCATTGGACTGTTAATTCTAGCTACCAGTAAATACCATTTTAAAATAGTAATTGTTACAGCAATATTTCTGCCCTTTTACTCCAAAGTTCTTGTTTTTGTATGAAGTTGGGTAGCAAAACACAAATTAAAGTAAAAATTTTCATTTTAAACTTCTCCCACTCTGCCACTAATTAGAAATTCCTAAGGGAACAGATTAGAAATCAGAGTTTCTTTGATTCTAAAATTTCAGCTGCTTTGCAGGAGACCCACCAGGCAAGATGTTCCAACATAAATCAGACAGGTGGCAAATATGTTTGCTGGTTGTGTGAAATGATTTTCCACTCTCTATTTGTTTGTACACTCAGAGGGTTCTAAATTATTTAAGCATATTTGTAGAATTGTACTACAATGGGAGGGTTATCTATAAGAAAAACTGGTAATTAAAAAGAACCAAGCTTTTGTTCTACCTGCAGCACCATGAACATTGCTCTGTAATTATGTTTTTTAATTGATGATCATTAACCAGCTCCAACAATACACCAGAGCATTTAGTTATTGATTCACAAGATGTGGATGTTGCCGGCAAGGCAGAATTTGCCATCTGTTCTTAATTACCCCCTGAACTGAGTAGGATGTCAAGACATTTCTGAGCCAACCATATTGTGGAGGTCCTAAAGTCGCACATGACCAGACTGGGTAAGGAAGGCAGGTTTCCTTTCCCAAAGTACATTAGCAAGCCAATTGGTTTTTAAAACAATTCTAATGCTCTTTGTTTAATTGTGTTAATTTAAATTCTCAGCTGTCATTGCAGAATTCAGATCAATAGTCTAGTCCCCTGCATGATAGTACACTAATCTAACCATTATACAAGCACCCTGATGTTACCATTGAAGAGTAAAATATTGATTGTCTCCAAGCATTACTTGTACTTAGTTTGTGATCTTCCTATCCTCTAAAACAGAGAGATAAGAGTCAGAGGGAGTGAATGAGGGGGATAACCGGAGATAAATACCAAAGTGTAAATAACATCTCCCTGTGTTGTATAGTCTTTCTCAATATTTTTCAGGCAACAAATGTTCAGCCCCATTCCTTACTGAATGGAGATTAACAATCATTCATCTCTCATTTAAACTTCTGCTTATTACTTAAAATGGCAGTACCAAGCGAAGTCCTTCACTAGTTCTGAACTATTGCTGGAGTAATGTTTTGTTATGTTGACCTTTCACAAGAATTTAATGGAGGTTTGGGGTCATGGCAGTGCAGAGCGAATGTTTACAGCTTGCTGTTTGAATAAGGACAAAGAAGCTTCAAAGATCAATTGTCCAAATGGAAACCCTCAAAAACTGACAGAAATGAAAATGGGCCTTTTTCTATAAAGGTGGCCTGATCCACAGTGCCTGATCTCCGCCCAGGTGATAAAGAGTATCCTTTGATTTCAATGCAGCTCATGTTCATTGAACAAAAAGCTCATGGTTGCATTGCTGGTAGGGGCTTAATCTATTTTCCTCCCAAAGTGAAATGTAACCTGTATCCAACTAATAGAATATGACTTTCCAACTAAAAGAACCAAAGGAATACATCTTCCAGATATTTTCTGATTAAAAGGGAGTAGCAGTAGTATTTTGATGGTGATGCTTACAACAGTTTTTCCTAAAGAGATTTGAAGTGAAGACAATTGCAACTTTGTTTGCTTGAATAAAGTGCATCATTTGGTGCTTGTGTTTAGTTTCACAACTCTGGATCCATTAACGTCAATTAACTGACCATTTTGTTGCTGGTGGATGTGAGGTATGGGGTTGTCGTGGTTGGGGAGGGGGGAAAGCTGTGAAACTAGTGTTCAATACTCTAGAACGTATGTAGCTCGGAGGGTTAGATGTGTGTTGAAATCTACAATTGTAATACATAAACATGGAATCCTTTTAAGGTGCAAAATTTAAATGATTATCTTTCATAATAAAACTAATGTATCAAATTTATTTATAATAGTACTTGTTTGCTGTAAGGAGTAATAATTATTTTTTTAAAACACAGCTCTAGAAGGACAAAGTGGTGTTTATTAAGTGGAGTTACTTAACATCTTCTCTATTATTTGACAGGACAAATCCATGCAGCGTATTACATATCCAAGGTGTCCATTGCTGCCTTGTTCACCATTGAATCAAATTTCGTTAACAGACAGCTGCTGTAAGATTTGCAGAGGTAACAATCTTAGGACTTAGGTCAAATTCAACTCAAGATTGCTGTACCACATATAAATGTAGAAATTGAATGATCAAATCTTTCCAGTCAGATGTTTCAATTAATTTTCAGAAAGGGCAAATATGAACAACTGCTTCTAATACAATATGTATATTTTATTTACTGTGACACATATGTTGTCTGTTTTGTTCCTGCTTGGTACAAATCTTCAGTGGACCAACTACCTCTATTCCATGTGGAAATTAAAATTTGAGTAGTAAAGCACATGTCCATTTGCAAAACTGTCATTTTTCAGTTTTGTGCCATGATGTAGAGCTACAGGCCAAGGCTGTACCTTCCTCTCTGACCCTTGTCACTCAGAGAGATGTGTAGAATAGAAGTACACTATTTTCCTTAGCCCAAGAGAGAAAATGTTCAAAGTTGAATCAACCTGGCATTTTTTACTTACTGGTTAATAAGCACCATGTCAAGAGGACTGGGAACCCACTTGCTCAGCCAAAGAATGAAAACCTTAGACACAAGTACAAACCTAACATAGTCATTATCCAAATTACACCATACGAGGGATTGGGTCCAACAATTTAATTTGGTTAAAACAAGGCTATTGGTTTCAAAGTTACCATAAGTTCAAGGGAAGAATCACAGTAAGAACCACTTAATTTTGGTTAAAGGCAGAGTGACACAAATGATCCAGCAAACTTATGAAGGTACAGAACTGTTGAAGGATCTCTCTCATTTAGCAAATTATTAGAACATTGGATAGTACAGCACAAGAACAGGATCTTCAGCCCACAGTGTTATGGCTAACTAATTAAACTAGTAATTAGATACCTAACTGAACTAATCCCTTCTGCCTACACAATGTCCATATCCCTCTGTTCGCTACAAATTAATGTGCCCTTGTAAGAGCCGTTTAAATGCCTCTGTCGTATTTGCCTGCACTACTACCCCTGGCAGCACATTCCAGGCATCCACCACTCTCTGTGTAAAAGAACTTACCCCACAGATCTTTTTCTTAATATAGATTAGTCTAGTGGTGCAAAATTCCATGAAATTTCAAGTCCATTATTCCTAAATAATTGAAATAATAAATTGGGAAATGATGAAATAATTGAAGGGAACTGGTTGGTAGAATATTCCGCCCACTTTTCTCAGAATGTGCTCTCTTGTAAGGAAAGGTCAGACTCTCTTCATTTATTGGATTCCTGTCTTGACAGTGAGAGGTGGAATATTCGTCACTGTTATTTCCTGTTATATTTGTTACTGTCAACTGCTGATAGGCTCTGTAAATTGGTTTCACAAAAAAGAATTTCCATGGAAAATTGAATAAGACAATAAATAAGTAATTCTAATATCCGACTAATAAAGCCTGTAGAAAACTGGAACCGTCCTTTAAGAATACTAATGCCTTACCCTTGAACGCGACTGAATGAATTTTCACTCCTTGATGTATGGACTTAGATTACAGGAACTAATGGATCAAGGTATTATGTCAAGCGGGACCTATCGTAGTATACGAAATAAGAAAAATCCTACATACAAAATTCAGGCGAAGTGACGCTATCTATCATCAAGTGAATTCTTAAGCACTTAGATTATTTATAAATAAATACTGAAGATCAAGAAGACTGCATGCCTCTCTGATTAGATTACACCTGGAGTTTCCTTACTAAAGTCACTCCATTCATTTACTCCTTCTCATTCTAGGCTATGACTTTTGCGCTGAGAGCTCCAATTGCATTGAGGATTCTGAATGTGTAAACTTGGAAGCTGGTGCTACTTGTAGATGTAAAATTGGCTTCACACCTCTCCGTGATGATGAAGCCTACTGTGAAGGTTAGTGTTTAGCAACAATGCTTCTAATCCGTGCTCACTATCATTACTAATTATAGGAAAGAAGTACAGCACAAGTCATAGTCTATTTAGCCCCTTTGGACTACTCGGCCATTTAATTAGATCCCAGCTGATTTGTGCCACCGCTACATTTTGCTATCTTTTTCTGCCTACATGTTACAATTTGTACCTTAATTAACAAAATTCTACTGCTTTCTGTTCTGAAAGCTTCAATCATTTCAACATCCAGAGTCTGTAGCAGTAAACAGATTTGCAAATTTCAACTTTGTATATTTTCCGACCTGCAATGTTAACTCTTTTTCTCTTTCCCCAGATACTGTCTAATCTGCTGACTGTTTTCAGCATTTTCTGTTTTTATTTCAGATTCTCAGCATCTGCAGTTTTTTTTATTTTCAAGGCATTTATTCTTGTATAAAGGTGCATGTAATATAATTTGTACTCAATGCACAAAATTTACATTTGCAGATGTATTTTAAGCTAAATTTTCATGGTAAATATTTCAAGTTGCATTTTAACCTTGAAGTTGCAAGATAAACCTAATACTGCACATTGCCTTCCTTTGATAGAAACCATGTGATTTTCATTTCAGGTCATTGCAAATGAAAATCAAACTGTTTCAATGATACACATTTCCAGTTTCATGTCTAAGTGAGAAGTTGAATAGCTAATGTGTTACTACAAAATTGACTTGGAATTTACAATTGAGGGATAATGAGCTGTTCACATTTGCAGTCACAGCTTCA
This sequence comes from Rhina ancylostomus, assembly GCA_030265395.1. Taxonomy (NCBI): domain Eukaryota; kingdom Metazoa; phylum Chordata; class Chondrichthyes; order Rhinopristiformes; family Rhinidae; genus Rhina; species Rhina ancylostomus. Next base: position 35,700,552 of record JARFYF010000029.1, on the reverse strand, counting down.
TAAAGCTGACAGCATTTCTCATGTTCATACATGTGCAATTTAACACATAAATCTAGAAGTTGCTGTCAGTGCTCCTTCACAGGGTAAGCTGTTGTTTTCTCTGTTGAGGTAATTTACACTGATTTGGCATTAACTTCATTCTTGAACATGCTATTCTACCATTAAAAATGTTATTCCTTTTCAAACTGAGGTTTTTAATAGTGAAGAATGAAGGATGAAGAACAAGGATATTGCCTGCACTGAAGGGCTTGAGTTATAAGGAGTGATTGAATAGGCTGGGACTGTTTTCCCTGGAGTGAAGGAGGCTGAGGGCTGACCTTATAGGGGTTCATAGAACTAGGAGAGGCACAGATAGGATAGATAGTCAGAGTCTTTTTCCCAGGCTAGGGGACTAAAACTAGAGGCATGGGTTTAAAGTGAGAGGGGGGAGATTTAAAGGGAATCTGAGGGTTAAGTTTTTCACACAGAGGATGGTGAGTATATGGAATGACCTGCTGGAGTAGGTGGTGGAGACAGGTACAATTAAAACATTTAAACAAAAACATTGGGACTGGTACATGGATTGAAAAGGTTTAAAGGGTTGTGAGCCAAATACAAGCAAATGGAATTAGTTTAGATAGGTATCTTGGTCAACACAGACGAGAAGGGTTGAAAGGCCTGTTTCTGTGCTTATAACTCAATAAATCTATGAATCTCTCTGGTTCTGAAAAATTGTTTTCATGTGTGTGTCGACTTTAGTTATTCAGAATAATATTTCAAAATACCATGGCATTCATTTTATTTGGTTTAAAATATTTTGCATTCTACCCCTTTTTTTAATGTCCTAATTTTTATTTCATATTGTGAAAGGTTAAAAAATGTTGAGAAAGCTAGAGGTTTTAACTTTAATAAAAGGAAATTATGGAATTACTTCAGTCAGTCAGCATCTTTGCAGAGAGAAGCAGAGTTAATGTTTCAGATTGTTGAATCTTCATCAGGATTTTATCGGCTGGTTTGCTGTCTTTGAGAATTTTTCTATTTGATTGGTGGTTCAGCGAGCTTAATGACATCACTGTCACTGGATCATAAAGATATACATCAAAGATGTTTGACAGAAAATCATGCTGGTAAAGGGCAAATGCATGCCACATGGTCTGTTGAATCTTCATAGACAGTATCCTATATAAACATTTAAACCATTAACATTTGGACTTAGATTTCACAGCAACATTTTGGAATGGACAAAAGTAAAAGATATTAGAGGAGTGCCTTGAAAGTCCATACAATCTGATTTATACTTCAAAATGAACAAGTTTTATGTGAGTTACAATTAGCCTCATACTAGAAATAAACCAATGTAACACAACTACATATTTCTGCTTGTAATATTTGCTACATTAATGATATTTAACAATGGTTAGATCACCATTAGGTAACTGAGTAAAGATTTGCTTTATAGTGGACATGTAAATTATTTCCAGTGTAATTCAGTGGTTTGTTTTTTTTGGTGTACTGTGAACGGAGCAGCACAATGCATTTCCGGTGTCCACATTCAGTGATAGTTGGCCTTCACCAAACCACAGGAGAGGGATACTGAAGGGAGTTGAGACATTGTCTGTGAGAAGGGAGAACACAGCATGAGGCTGAGTTAATTATGCCAGTCTAGATTCCAGCTGGAGGGTGCGGTTAATTCCTGTACAAATTACTTAATTAGATAATGTTCCAGCAAAAGCCTGTCCCTCAATCCTTCATGGCCCTAACCCTTCCCAACTCTTCATATCTCTTACAATACCAGACCCTTAGAGAACTCTGGTAGTCCAATTCTGTCCCTTTTGTGCATCACCCATTCCATCTCACCCACCACTGCCAAAGTCTGAAATTCTATTCCCAAGCATTTCCACGTCCCTCCCTCCTCCTCTTGGTCAACATCTGTTCATCTCTTCTAATATTTTCTTCTTTTGCTCGGTGTCAATTTTTATTGGATTACATTTCTGCAAATCACGTTTGGACCTTTTGCAATACTAAATTTGCTACAAGTTATTACTGCAGTAAGAGGACTCAAAGAGCAACCAATGACGCAAATGTCAGACTATGTAAAGTTCCTTGCAGTATCCATGAATAATGAAAGATTCAACTTATGATTCATTCAATGGTTTTACAATTTAAGTAATAACAAGAAAATTATGAGCCCATGCAATAGTCTTGCACCACAATCGATGGAACTTAGAAGCTACCTCCAAATGTCAGCCATCCTGAGAAAGGGCACATGTGGAAGTTGTGGGGGTGGGTAAGGGTTTATAAGCAGTCCCAGTGAAGGGTGAAACTAAACATTGTGCTAATAAAATGACTAAAATGAAGGATTTCTGACTAACTGCAGGCAGTTAGAGCAGTTGCTTAATAGGCACACAGAAGCTGGATTTATAAATGGTGCAGGCACCAAGGGGTTGTAAGAGTCAATTATATGAGTGAAGAATACCTGGAACTTAAAGCCATGAATACAATATCCTATTAATTGCGTGGGAACTTAAGTCCTGAGTGAATTTAAAGCAGTTCTTTAAATTTCATTGTTGAACCCCACACACTGCCAACTAATAACTTCACATTTGGGAAGGCATATTATTACCTACAAGTGGAAAAACCCTGTGAGGCATTAAATGACTGGCAATACCATGGAATAAAAATGGTACAAAAGGTCATTATGGAATATATGATAATCTACTTTGCTCGGTGCGCAGAAAATTCATTATTAGATTGTACTGATCCTGGTAAGCATCAGGAAGCAGCAGAGGATACAAAGGCCTGTCAGTATGTAACTCGGCACTGTCCTCTACAGTGAAAGCAGCAGTGGTACTTAATGTTAACCTGAGAGATTATTGAATTGTTTAGTTTCTGCATTTGCAGTCGGTTCTAAATACAGCTCTTGGGAAAAGAAATCTACCTCAATGAGCAGCACTGTTTATGCAGCCTGTGTGAAAGTAAAAAAGGCAACCTGCAGATTGCTACTGTTCCAATAATAAGCACCAGTAGGGAGCAAGTATACTACCAGTCACTTTTTATGAAGTTAAAATTATCTCAATCATCCGTATGCATATACTTGAGCTTGTCATTAATTCCAATCAGTATTCAGCATCATATCCTCTCATACAAGTACAACACCACCAGATTTACAACATGAAAGAATATTATTTAAAAGTTCAACAAAGACTCCTATATTAACAATGATTCAAATTGGATAAACATTTAGGAGCTTTTATTGGCCAATAAGCTGGATTGTTCAATGCATCATTTGTTGCTTGTTCTATAGAAGTTGACTGAAGATAACATGATAATGGCTGCCGTGTTAGCAGAAGCAGCATAATGCCCAGACATGGATTGAAGTCATGATTGTTTGTGTTCTAAGACCCTGATCTGGATTTT
>JARFYF010000029.1:35651780-35663251 GCA_030265395.1 Rhina ancylostomus | reverse complement strand
CAAGAGACTATAGGTTTAAGGTGACAGGAAGGAGTTTTAAACAGGAGCCAAGGGGTATGAAGAGATAATGGCTGATATCTGGAACACAGTGCCAGAGGAGGTGGTGGAATCAGATACAATCAATACGTTTAAAAGAAGTTTAGACCAGCACTTAAATAGACAAGGCAAAGGAGGATATGATCCTAATGCAGGAAAATGAGATCAATGCAGATGGACAAAAAGGTTGGCATGTATGTGGTGGGCTGAAAGCTCTGTTTCCATGCTGTACAGCTCTATGACTCTAATAACTGTATGTGTATAGGGAAATAAGAAGGGGATTAGAACTAATGGGATTGCTCCCCTGGGAGCCAACATGGACCTTATGGGGCAAATGACCTACTTCTATTTTGTTCTAAGTAAAAGCTCTGATCAGTGCTGTTTCTACCAATCTTACAGGCTGCAGGTTGTGGTGATCTTGAACTCTGCCTATCCTCACCCACCCTCCTGTATCCATTCAGATTTGAATTCACAATTTCTACTGAAGTTCTGTCTTAGGTAGCCCTTAAAAGGAGTGAAATTGTTAGGCTTTAGCATGGGTGCTGGGTAGTGTACTGGATTAGAATGCTGCTTTCAGTTCAGGTACAGAGCCACTCAGGACAACAGTGTGGACTTTTCCACACCCATGCTATGATCAATCCTAATTGTTGTCCAAAATTCTATAGTAATTGGCATTAATCCTTCAGTCCTACTCAGCGAGATCACATATGATGGAGAGTTGATGTGGGACTGCAAAAGAGTGTAAAGCAGTCAGATATTCTGTTCCAAGACTGGCATTGAGACACATTCCTGGGTCAGACCTCTATTCCCTACTCACAAGATACTTGGCACTTGATTGATGTTTTCTGACTATAAAGTACAATCTCAGTGGATTTCACTGACATCAAGATTTATGTGCTTGAATATGACAGGGACGGGGAATACTTGGTTGATGCTATGTCTTGAAGTGCATGTTGTAATGTTTTAGATTACAACACAAGATGGAATCCAATTTAATAGATGTTTTTAGTTATTGCATCTATCAAAGTTTGTACATTAAGTTTTGTTGCATTCCTAGAAGTGATTGCCATAAAAAATACATTTAATAAAATAATAGATAGCCAAGAAAATTATGATATTCTCGTGTTGACTGTCAGTCAAAATTCATTCAGAATTCACTTCTCCCAATCCGTTGGAATATTCTTATCTATTTAATATTGGGAAGTGCAACACCAAGTCACAAAAATGAATGCAGTGCGAGTGAGCAGAAATCTCATGGCAAATGAATGCTGCCAGATCTCAATGTTGAATTTATGGATAAAGTTGCAGTATTAAAACAGTTCTAATGCAAAATTTAAGCCTCACAAAAAGAGTGATAAATTTATATGCTAAGTTTTTCACGGCCAGCTGAAAAGAATTAGTTTAATGTAGCCCAAGGAAGGTGCATGTAGTTTGTTAGTTATAAACTCTGGTTTTCATGATGAGGTTTTGCTCACTAGATTCATTCCTCAATACAGAGTCATTATTTTGAGAAGTAATTGTTCAGGTGGCCTGGATTAAATCCTCTGGTCTTGAAGAAGGGGAGGTGATCATATTGAACCAAACAAGATTCTGAGAGGGCTTTACAGGGAAATGTTGAGAGGTTGTTTCCTTTGGTGGGGGAACCTGAAACAAAAGAAATGTGTCAAAATATGCAGTCACCTTCAAAGCAAGGAGGAGGCATTCCTTCTCTCAATGGGAGGAATCATTTGGAATTATCTATCTCCAAAGACCTACGGTTGCTGATTCAACACAGAATGATTTTTAGGTTTTGGGAGGAATCAAAGGCAAGCAAAATGGAAATTAAACTAAGATTAGATCAGTCTTCATTTTATTGAACAGCACCAGGTTCAGGATGCTGGATGGCGATACTCTTGCACTTATTTCTCATGGCCTGTGCTGTTGCAGCTTTGGATGTGAGCAGCTTCTCCCCCATGGTACTAGTGTGATGTATGCAGGTGAAAGACCTCTATGCACCACCTATTTTCATGATCAGGCTCAGCATAAACACATGAGATTTCCATTCCATGCTCATGTTCCTCTACCTTACAAAAACAGGTTATCTGATCACCATCACCTTATGGTTAGTGGGTGCTTACTGTGTTTAAATTGCCTGGAAGGTTTCCACATTGAATTGTGTTCACTGATGCACGCAATTAAAGCACTTTGAGACATCCAGAGAAGGACATGAAATTTGTCATAGGAATGTCGGCCTCCCTTACTTTTATTTATGTCATGACCTGCTGAGTACTTTCCACATTTACTGATTCCCTCAGATTTCGAGCATCTGCAGTATTTTAGGTCAGCTGTTTAAAATATGTTACCCAGCTCCACTTAGGAAGTTTTGTAATGTTTCAGTGAAGTAACCTTCTCCCAAACTCAAAAGAATACAGCAATTGCTCCTTATATAATGGGCAAAAAATCCCAGGAATCAAAAGAACAAAATGCTGCAAGAACTCAGCAGGTCAGGCAGCATCTGTGGAGGGAATTGGATAGTTCATGTTTCAAGTCAAGATCCTTCATTCTTGACCCAAAACATTGATGGTCCATTTCTCTCAGCAGATGCTTCCTGACCCGCTGGTTTCCTCTAGTATTTTGTTTTCTGCTCCACTTTCCTGCATCTGTAGTCGCCAGTCCTGGAATCAGTCTGGTGAATCATGCAACACCATAAAACTCTATTAATCTAGCACACTCAGGATTCTGGTACAAGACCAACAGATTTTCCAGACTATCAGACATTATTGTATTGATACACCAACACATTTCTAATGCAGTTTCTTTTAAGATATTACACAGAAGAATCATAAATTTTCCAGTGAAACAAGTTTAAGGAAGCATGCAAACCAGAGGGGAAGGGAGTGCAGGAATCAGCATCCAGTGAGCTAGATGCCAAATCACTAGGATTTCTGAATAGTAGGTAATTGGATTATTATTGTCACATGTACTGAGATGCAGTGAAAATATGTATTTTGCGTGCCATCCATACAGATCATTTCAAAACATCAGTGCATCAGGGTAGTACAAAGGGAAAAGCAATAATAGAATGTACAATATAGTGTTACAGTTAATATTGTTAGTAGTTATTAAAGTCTTAGAATTTAGATTTGAATAAATAAAATGACTATAATAGAAAAATAAAAAGATTGGCTGAGACCAGCTTGCAAGGAGTCACCCTACTCTTGATTCTCAGATTATCAGAGTTTTAATGGATATCTTCCTTTGCTGAGGTGATGAAATTTCTGCACAATACTCCAGCTGTGATCTCATCAAGGACGTGTATAGTTAGAGCACAACATCTTTCCTCTTGTATTCAAATCCTCTTGCAATGAAGACCAACATAGCTTTTGTCCTCCTAATTGACTGTTACACCTGCATGTTTAAAGTTCATCAAGATTTCTTTGAACATCAACATTTTCCAATCTCTTATCATTTAAATATATTCAGAATTACTGTATTTTCTACCAAAGTGGACAATCTCATTTTCCACATTGTGTTCCATGCCCCGTTATTGCCCATTCACTCAGTTTAGTTACATCTCCTCAAATCCTCTCTACATACTCAGTGCTCCATACATTTCCACTTAGATTTACGTCATCAGCCAACTTATAAACATTACACCATTTCCTCAGCCCAATTGTTGATGTAGATCATGAATAGACAGGGGCCCTAAGCAGCAGTCCCTGTGATACCAACAGTCACAGCCTCTCAACTTGAAAAACACGGTAGTGTTGCAGCTAGCGTAATGCTATTACAGTACCAGCAAGCCGGGTTCAATTCCCGCCACTGTCTGTAAGGAGTTTGTATGTTCTCCCTGTGTCTGCGTGGGTTTCCTCTGGGTGCTCCAGTTTCCTCCCACATTCCAAAGGCATACGGATTAGGAAGTTGCAGGCATGTTGTGTTGGCGCCAAAAGAGTGGCGATGCTTGTGGGCTACCGCCAGAAAAGATGCAAAAATAAGATGAATTTCACTGTGTGTTTCGATGCACATGTGACTAATAAAGATATCTGATCTTATCTATAACACACTCTGCCTCCTTATGAGCCTTAGTGAGTCCCACTGCTGCTCCAACTGATCCACGCGGTCCTAGAGGAGGTGCAGGTGGACATAATTCCTGCCATCATACTCGCCAGGGACACTTGATCACTCCCTGATCTCCCACATCTCACAGGAGAAGCACACCAACCCACTGACTGCCATTACTGCCCCTTTAGTAAACTAACGGACTTGAACTTGTATTTCTGTGCTCAGATGGAATTCCTGAAACTGCTGACATTACATACTGACATTCCTCACAGAATCCATTGCTTTTTTGTTTCTTTGAGGGAACTTTTGGAAATTTAATCTTTTAATTAATGCTTATGAATTGTTTTTCTTATTCTTCTCCTTAGAACATGATGAATGTAGCACAAATCAACATAGCTGTGATGAGAATGCTCTGTGTTTTAATACCGTTGGAGGTCACAATTGCATTTGTAAACCGGGATTTACAGGCAATGGTGTTCAATGTAAGGGTAAGTAGTGCAAAGGTATTAATTTTCTTCAGTTTGAACCATTGTAGAAACTTCATTATGTTTGCTTGTTGAATTTTTTCCCATACTTTTCAAGCACAATGTTATAGTGTACAAAAGGGTTTTCTGCTAATCTTCATTCCAAAGTCACATCACAGGCTCAGGTTAAACTTCAGATCTACATTCCAATGTTTCAAGTGCCTGATTTGAATGAATACACCAACATCAAGCCCAAATCTGGCAACTAGCTCATCCATTGCCAAACTATTGGAATTGAAATCTGATTCAATGGTAAATGAAACCATTCAAAAACCATTCAAATTTTAAATTACAATGATTTTTAATGTTTGGCCACTCCATTTCTGCTGAACATTAAAATCCTTCTGTTAGGTTTTGCAGCTCTAATTAAGGTTAAGATCAGCACTACACCATTATTTTTGCCACAATAATTAAAATAATATTTATGCAATCTTACAGAAGGTGGAAGTTTTCAACCCAAACCAAAGTAAAAGTAAATCAGTTCAGCCAAATTTTATTTCCTAAATAAAACTCATTGATCAAAATTAAGCCTTTTTCTATAAATATGACCACACCACTTAAAATGGCTTGGGACTGGAAATAATTTTGTTTAAGTGTCTGTGTAGGTGAAAGGAGCATTGAAGTGAAAGTTGCTTCAATGAATTTACACTCAGCACCTTAACATTAGGATTGTTCAATACTTCTGGTTAACAATGCAGAAGTAATAGGCAAAATTGTAAAAAGGTTATATTATAAGAACTTTTGAAGTATGCAATAGTAGTCTTGTCATCCATGTAACAGGCTCAGATCCCCAAGATTTCTCTGTCTAGTGACAACCATATCATTTACCATCAAGTAAACAGAAGAACCACTGTACAGTACTCATGAGGCCTCTTAGTGTCATGAGCTGCATTTGTATTTTCAGTTTTTCAGTCAGTTGTTTATAGAACATATTTGACTCAAAGCAGTTTAAACTAAGGGATTCCAAGAATCGATAGTAGTCACTCACATCTTGCAATAAAGTTTCCATGGTTATGGTACTACTGATGTGACATTACCATGCATTGGTTTTTATAAGAAGTATTGAGGACTATTATTTACCAGTTTTAAATACAAATGTGGAATTATCCGTTGGCTGATCAACTCTGTCTGTTGATGTATTCAGTGTTTTAACTCTAGTATGCCACTGGGTAACTCAGTACAAATTCCTTACTCCCAGACACCATGTGATATTACACTTATAATGGAATCAATGTTCACAGTTTTTTTACCTAATTGAAAAATGCACTGAAGCAACAAAATTAAATTGTCTAACCTTTAAGCTTGAGATCAAGATTAGTTCTTAGGTTCATTCTGTATTGTCAATGATTCCTAAGTTAAGCTTTTTTGTTTTCTGAAGCAAAAATCAAAGTGAAAGGTCTTGCATTATGTTTGGACCAAACACAATGAATACCCACATTACAGTGTCACTTCAACTATAAACATCATTCCTCAATAAGTAGGTGAGTCAATGGTGGTGCTCTTCCAGATGTAACTTTGATCGATTCCAAGAGGATTATTTTAAACTACCCCTCCCAGATGGAAATTGAAGCAGTCAGATCGACTGCTTATTTTGTGCTCAGCCTGATTTTACTGTCCATTAAAGATAGTGTAAAATAAAAATAAAAATTAGGATATTAAATTAGCAGATAATCTTGTTAATTCCCTGCCAAGTGGTTTAGCTTCAAATGGCACTCCTTCATCCTCCCCAACCGCATTAATGTGTGGTTGAGGAGAGGGCACCAGTAGCACAAAGCTCATGTGGTCCATCCATTTTATAATGTGGATACAAAACCAGATTAAAGGCTGGGTAAAAACAGAAAATACTGGAAACAGTCAGCAGGCCAAGCAACATCTGTGGAAAGGGGAAAAGAATTAACCTTTCCAATGTAGGAATTTTCATCAAATGGGGAAAGAGAGAAAACAAGTTAGTTTTCAACAGCAGAGAGGCTGGGGAGGGATGGCTAGAACAAATGGAATATCTCTGATGGGGGTGAGATCAAATCTGTAAATGTAGCAGTAGGACTAGCAATTAGGATCAGAGTATGCTTATTTATTTGTGTAATATGGTGCTAATAACAAGGCTACATATAGAAAAAGAAAAAAAGTGAGCCAAAATGATAATAAGCAGAACGAGCAGTTCTGAAACAGACAGAAAGAAAGAGTGTGTTACTTAAGGTTCAAGAATTTGATATTGAGTACCAAAGGCTGCAATATGATGAGATTTTGCTCCTCAACCTTGTATTGCTCCTTGTTGTAACAGTGCAGGAAGCTACAGACAGAAAGGCCAGAGTAGGAGTAGGGGAATTAAAGTGGCAGGCAACTAGAAGTTCAATGTCACTCCTGCAGACTGAATGCAGGTACACATTCAAGCCCTTGCTTGTAGTCTGGTGAGGAATCCCATCTGAGATACCTGTGCAGTTTTTGTTTATTTTCCTTCTTTTAGGATCTTGGCTCAGGATTTACTCCTCATCCCTAACTACCTTTGGAAAGGTAATAAGTTGCCTTCTTGAAGTGCTAAAGTCCTTCTGGTGAAAATGCTCACACAGTATTCTTGAGAGAGAATTCCAGGATTTAGACCCAGCAACAATGAAGAAGGGATAAAATATTTCCAAATCATATCTGTGTTTAGTTTCACCAACATAGAGGAGGCCACATTGTGAATGCCAAATACAGTACATTAGATTGGAAGTAGAACAAGTGAATCACTGCTTCACATGGAAAGACTATTTGTCCCTGGAAGGTGGGAAGAGAAGAGGTGAAAGGACAGGTGTTGCATCTCCTGGAAGGCTGGGTATCTTGCAGCGTGACACATCTTTTGGAACCTCAAGGCACATTTCAGGAGTCTAAAGGAATTTTCTTCAATCGCCCAGATCTGTGCCACTCCAACAATACCAAAGAAACTCAACACCATTCAGGACAAAGAGGCCTACTTGAGTGGTACCCCATACACCACCCTAAATGTTCATTCCTCCACCTCTGGTGCACAGTGGTTACAAGGTATACTGTCTATAAAATGCATTGCACTTAACTTGCCTAAGCTACTCTTGTAGCTATTCTCAAACCAACAACCTCAAACACTGACAAGGACATGGGAGCATCACTGTCTACAGGTTCTCCTCCAAATCACACAACATCCTGATTTGGAAATATTTCTTCAGTGTTGCTGGGTCTAAATCCTGGAATTTTCTCCCAAGAATACTGTATGAGCATCTTCACCAGAAGGACCACAGCACTTCAAGAAGGCAACTTATTACCTTTCCAAGGGCAGTTAGGGATGAGGAGTAAATCCTGAACCAAGATCCTAAAAAAATGAAAGTAAAACAAAAACTGCACAGGTATCAGATGGGATTCCGAACCAGACAACAAATAGGGGTTTGGATTCTGCAACTTCAGATCAGTGTGCACAGAATCCTCCCTCGATTAAACAAGGAGGCTTCATTTAATGAATGTCAGCTGTTTCCACATCCCACTGAAGCAAATAAGAAAACTGAGAGGGCCAATGTACTCTCATATTTTGAATGTCTAATTACTGTAACAAAAATTAACAGAGAAAATCTTAGAACCATAAAGCAAGTTAGACAGCATTTAAAAAAAAGAAAAAATAGGCAAAAATATTGGAAGAAACAATTCATTGGATATGACTGACCATCTGTGAATTCTCTGTATTTACTTCGGCTGTCTACCAATGTCATTTTAATTTATACCTCCAAAAATGTTCTTTGGGACAATGATTAAACATGGATCGACTGTGTGAAAATATAGGTTGGCAAGCTTAAAAACAATTTATCAAATAGAAGTGTGTGTCAGGGATAATTTTTCACTTGTCCGCATTGTTAAAACTAACCTACAAAAGTTGCTTAAAGTGACTGCTCGAGAAGATCACTGAGACTGACTATCTGCTGTTCATGGTTCTATTAAGTAGATGTATTAAAGAGCTCCGTACAATTTATTTTCCGAAGAAGTGGTTGAATGCATGAATAGTCAAGCGCAAAAGCAATTTGAACATTTTAATATTTTTTGGAAGGGTTAGGTGGTGGGAAAGGAATGGTGAATGTAGACTGTTTGATTGGAATTTATCTGCAGACAGATTCACGTGCTACATACTCAGTTTTGCATCATCTCTATGACATCCTATTTTTCACAGGAAGTTAAACTTGCATTTGGACAAATGTGCCTTATGTACTCTTTCACCCACTTTTGTGTTGGAAAGCGGATTAATTACTATTTCACTGATGAGAATTTCCATAAACAGGGTGAGGTTTCTGTTAACAAGATCCTTCCCAATGTAAATTCATGCTACTTTCCATTTTCACTGGGAATATGGAAGAACACCCAGTTTAAGTAGGTAGTTAATGAGGATTTGATGCTTTCTGGAGATTTTCTTGTACCACTTGACTGCTCGAATCATACATATCAGTCCAGTATCAGTTGTCTGAAAGAATTATACCATTATAATTGTCCTGTCTTTTCCCATAAGCCAATATATTTTTTTCTTTTTCAGTAATATATCCAGTTTTTTGGTCTAAAAATTCTAATACGTCCTTTGCAATTTACCATAAGACCATAAGATAGAGGAGCAGAATTAGGCCTTTCGGCCCACAACGTCTGCTCTGCCATTCAATCATGGCTAATTTATCAACCCCATTCTCCTGCCTTCTCCCCTTAACCCTTTTACTAATCAAGAACCTATCAATCTCTGCCTTAAATACACCCTCCACAGCCCTCTGTGGCAATGAATTCTACAGATTCATAACTCTCTGGCTGAAGAAATTCCTCCACATCTCAGTTTTAAAGGGATATCCCTTTATTCTGAGACTGTGCTCTTGGATCCTGGACTCTCCCACTAACAGAAACAGCTTCTCTACGTCAACTCTATCCAGGCCTTTCAGTCTCCAGTAGGTTTCAAAGTGATTCCCCCTGCATCCTTCTGAACTCCATCGAGTACAGGCCCACAACCGTCAAACCTCATATGGCAAGCCTTTCATTCCCAGTATCATTCATGTGAACCTCCTGTGGATCCTCTCCAGGGCCAGCATATCCTTCCTTAGTTACGAGGCCCAAAATTGCTCACAATATTCCAAATGCAGTCTGACTAATACCTGACAAAGCCTCAGCAGTATATCTTTGCTTTTATGTTCTCGTCATCTCAAACTGAATACTACATTGCATTTGCCTTCTTTACTACTAACTCAACCTACAAGTTAACCTTAAGGAAATCCTGAACTAGGACTCCCAAATCCCTTTGCATCTCCAATTTCTGAATTCTTTCCCCATTTAGAAAGTAGTCTACACCTTACTTCTTCCTACCAAAGTGCATAACCCCACACTTTCCTATGCTGATTCTATCGGCCACTTCTTCGCTAATCTCAAGCAGTCCAAGTTCTTCTGCACTCTCCCTGCCACCCTGACACTACCTGTCTGTCTGATTTAGGATCCCTCAGTTTAATCCTACCCAATCCCTCTGCAAACTTCAGCTGCACTCAAAGCATAAGAGCCCAACACTGATGGATGATTTGGATGGGGAATTGATGGTAATATGTGATTGGAGGTTGGGTATTGATGCTGTAAGGTTGGGGGTCATGAGGATGGGTTGTTGATTTACCTAGCTGGTGTCCCACACTGTTTTTTGAAAGACCATATTATTCTGCCAATGTCCAATAATGATTGCCTCCAAAAGGAGCATTGCAAGGGGAATTATATCATCCTGTGTGACCCTGATGTGGAAATTCACAAAGTGGGCTCACACCATTAATACTCAGTCCAATTTCTGGCCTGGTCATGACAATTATTGCATTTCAACTCCAGGATACAGAAGCAATCTTCATTTGAATAATGCTGAATAAACAAAACAGCTTTATGTAATTGAATGTCAAGACAACTATCTGCTTTTACGTAGTGCGTTCCACAACATAACTTGCATTCAAGAAATTTCTCATCTCCTTTCAGGTTCTTTAGGCAATTGCATTATATGTGTGCCCATCAGTTATTGTCCCTCCTGCCAGTGGAAGTAATTGATCCTTATTTAAACTAACAAATCCCTTCATACTTATGGAAATAATTTTCCTTTAACTCATCCTCTTGAGAGGTTTAAAATGAAATAAATTTCCAGCAGCCAACATTACATTAAAATATCTTACCCCATAATGAAAATAAATCATTTGACTGGTTTTCATTCTCCATTTCTTATTCATTCCTCCATCCCTTAACCTGATGCATAATAGAGTAACTCTGTTCAATATAGAATTTGGCAAAGTGATTACTTTATACAGTACTATTCAATGCATTGAGTAAATGTGACAGGTGAGCAAAATTGTAGCCAAAGCCTTGCTAGCACAATTTACAAACCTCTTATAAAATAAAATGATTTTATTAGCTTTAATCTAATACAAGAATAATTTGCTTATGCTATCAGCTATCAGGAAGACTTCAAAGGTCATCAGGGTTGATGTTTAGGGAACCTATGCTCAGTATCCAAAGGTTTACCATTTCAGTTCAATCTCTCAAGTTTATATGCTAAATAGCTGCAGAATTCTTCATTTGTCTAAGATAAACATTGACAGCTTCAACCTTAAAGGTACAGCAATTCTTAAAAAGAAATCTATGTGAAATAATTTCAATACTTTAAATGGATTAGCAATAATTTTTCCTATCAATGTCTATTTCAGGATTTAATAGAAATATGTACATTACACAGAGTCAGAGTTTCAGATGAAATATTTCAGATAAATATTTATTTCAGGCAAATTCAATTCTTTCCCCATTTTTGAATCAGTTGGATTTTCTTTTCACCACTTACTGCTGATTCTGTGTTCACCATTTGCAATTAAAACTACATTAAAATGTATTGTG
>JARFYF010000029.1:35489484-35505748 GCA_030265395.1 Rhina ancylostomus | reverse complement strand
GTGCTACCTTGATATAGGTACAGTATGTAAGGAATGATCTGTCTGGATGGCACACAAGCAGAAGTTTTTCACTGTATCCTGCTACATGTAACAATAGTAAACCAATTGCTAATTACCAATTATAAGCATGTTGTGTGCATGTAACCCTGACCCAAATTGATCAACAATATCTCTTCTCTTGGACATTCTTATGTTCCTATGGTTCACACTAATATCTTGCACCATATCAGCTGTATATTTATAAGAACATAAGAAATAGGAGCAGGAGGAG
This sequence comes from Rhina ancylostomus, assembly GCA_030265395.1. NCBI lineage: Eukaryota > Metazoa > Chordata > Chondrichthyes > Rhinopristiformes > Rhinidae > Rhina > Rhina ancylostomus. The sequence continues at coordinate 35,505,477 of JARFYF010000029.1, read as the reverse complement.
GCCATCTGGCCCGTCAAGCCTGCTCCACCATCCTACAAGATCGTGGCTGATCTGGCTGTGGACTCAGCTCCACCTACCAGCTTTTCCCCCACAACCCTTAATTCCCCTACTATGCAAACATCTATGTAAAACTGTGCCTTAAATATATTTAATGAGGTCGCCTCCACTGCTTGCCTGGGCAGAGAATTCCACAGGTTCACTACTCTCTGGGAAAAGGAGTTTCTCCTCTCCATCCCAAATCTACTCCCCCGAATCTTGAGGCTATGTTTCCTAGTTCTAGTCTCATTTACCAGTGGAAACAACTTTCCTGCCTCTATCTTATCTAACCCTTTCATAATTTTATATGTTTCTATAAGATCCCCACTAAAAGAGAAGAACCCTCTAACAATAAGTCCCCATCCCATATAAAAACTGCTTTGGGAGGCAAAAGCAGAAATTGAAGATAGGCAAGTTAGGACAGTCATCAGAAATAATAATCTCTCCCTCTGCTTTCACATCCCAACTCCAATTTCCAGGCAGCTTCATCTAACTTAGCACAGAATGAAAATTCTAGCCTAAGTTGATTTCCAGAAAGCAGTTAGGTAGTGCATAGTGTCTGCAAACCCAAGATCACTGAACTTTAAAATTTAATCTAGTGAGACTGAAATTTTCCAGTCAGCTTCAGGACTGTGCAAACAACAAATGCTACGAATGAGGGTGACAAGACATAATATAGCAATACTGCAGTCCTTAGTCAAAATCTTCAGGTTGCCCAGCATTATCATTGCACATGATTTACTTTATCCCCATGTAGAAAACTGAAGTGCCAATGTCAACAAAAGTGCCAGTTAATTCAGAAACAGATATCTCTTGGCTTACTTCATTTGAAGAATAAATTGCCAGCCACATGATAGCTTCTGTTAAGCAATAGCAAACTCTTGCAACAATAAAGCAAGTAATAATGATGCCTTTTTATGTTTTGAATACAAAAAAATCAGATTGTTTTCATTTTGAAAATTATTCTCCTGGAATCCAACTTCCTGCTGTGTGAAGCAACTTTTAAAAGGACCTGGATTTAACACCTTCAGATCCTGTTGTGTTCAACATAAATCTGTGATAGTAGAAAAATGGAGTTACTGAAAGTACTGTGATTGCCAAAAGTAATACAAAACAGTGTACATGCTTGAAATCCCAAAGAAAAACAGAAAGCTCAGGATATACATGGAGAGAGAAAGAGAGCTAACATTTCTGGTCGATGGCCAGAAATAGTCATCACTGAGCTGAAATATTAACTGTTCCTCTCTCTGCAGATGCTGCCTAACCTCTCGAGTATCTCCAGCATTTTCTATTTTTTATTAATCTAGTAAAACAAACTTTCTTTCCAAAGATTAGCAAACATTGTTCCCTGCACAACAAAGGAATCTAACTAAGTTAAAATGAATAAGCTTAATAATGTGCATGTGTGACAGTGGGACATTTGCCTTTATCTTCCAGGATGTTGGCTTTGTTCTGGGTCATCAAAACCCTCCTTGTGAGAGAATAAAAGAACATTACAATCACATGCCAATACCATGTATATAAATGCAGTTTCTCTTAACTGTGAAAACAGATCATTTTGCTGTTACATTTCATGAGGATTAATCTCTTAATTTTACATTCGTAGTGAAATGGAGCTATAATTTACAGGACCCAGCAAACTGGATATTTTTGCATGCCAGGATGGTATAACAGCAACACAACCTTGTCTAATGTAGTGTTTCCTTCTCCTATAGTTTGAAGCTGAGCTATTTGATTTATTTTGTAGGTACATTTTACTTAATTCCCATTTATTAAAACTGACACATTGGATTTCATTACTTGGAAGCAACTCAGTACTCTTCATGATGTTCCTTTGATTGTTAGTTTTTTGATCACTAAATTGCCATTGTTGCACTTGTTAATTAGATTAATGGAAATGCAATTGTAAAATGTGTTAATTCATTGTTGAGCAAGTTTGAATCTATAATGTGTGTAAGTCTGTAATTCTTTCATCCAGCTGCAAGCCAAGTGCCATTTCTGGGGGAAACCTGGCAACGTTTATCATCATATGTACTGAATTTTGGATTTTTTAAATCAAACTTTTTTGCTTATTGTTACATACATTGGGACAAACATCATATTTTGAAATGAATTTTAATCAAATTTGAAACAAAAGACTCTTAAACAATGGGCCAAACTTTGCAGGGTATTGTATATTCTCTCATAGCCTGATCAGGACACTCAATATAGCTTCCCTGCTTATCCTCAAACTCATATCAAGGGATCTTTTAATTCCACCTGTGGAAGGAGACAGGGTTGCGGTTTGACATCTCACTGAAAAGGCTGTTCAGCACCTTGGTAGTGGTGCAATGGGGCAATAACTTAGATTTCTGAACTCCCATCTCTGGATTTGGACTTAAACCCACATTTCTGATTCAGATGCAAGATTGCTACTCACTGAGCAACCGCTCTCACATCAACAGCCACTACTTAATAACTCTCAGCACTTAATCACACCCCTGCAACCTCTTCCATTCCTATTTCTTTCTGTGTCTGTCTCAGGACAAAAATATTCAGTTTCCTCACAACTGCAGAATCAAATTCTGAAATGCATAGAATTTGGCTTTCCACTTGCTATAAAACCTCTGTGGATTTATTCAGCCATATTCTAACCTCCCTTTTTTATGTTCTTGTACTTAGCAAAACCTTTGACTTCCCAGTTATTCCCAATGTAATGGCTATGGTGACCTTCCTTTAAATGTTAAGCTTACTTAGGTGAATCATACTCATTTGCTGACAAAAATACACATAACCCTAGTCCTCCATCTCATTTCTAAAAATCTGCACTAATACCAGGTACAAAATATTGAGCCAGAACTTGCTGATCTTTGACAGTGCTTGCAATCCAAACTGTCAACACCCAGCCATTTGATTGACCATATGTCCCAAACATATGCGTATGTGCTTTCTGGGATTTACTGATAGATCAATGGCACTGCACTTCTCAACATACTGTGTTTTGGATTCCACAATGTTAGACCTGCATCGGTGTGAGATCCCATTAACTGCAATGAAGATTTTGGGCTTGTGGATAGGAAGCAAATGATTTTTTTTTAAATTATTTTGCCTTAGTTTAATGATTTCAAATTCTGTAAGTTTTGATGTTTTAATTATTTTTTTAAAATATTTACATTAAATTTGATGTTTTTTAATTGGCTCCATAAGTCAGAAACATCTAAAAATTGTTAAGATCAGTTACAGATTTCACAGCAAAACCCCACCCCTAAGTTTTGCCTTCTGTCAGCTTAACTCAAGGATGTGGTCAACTAGATTAGCCCTCCACATCTGGTGCTGACGTGGGGAGCACAGGCAATGGTTCTGGACAATGGGCCTGCTCCGTCATGATCCAGCCTGTAACTGGTTGAAGCAATGTATTTCAGGCAGTTTAATGCTCCCAATATAAGCTTCAATTGTATTGTTCATGCTAGTTGACAGAGCCATTTATTCAATAAAAATGAAAGTCTAAGCTAGTAAATATTCAGTCTTAGTTTGCTCATATGCAATGAATCACAGTACATTAACCAGATGAGGTTCTGAAATAATAAAATGACCTTTCATCAAATTAAATAGTTACACCTGCTCTCAGTCAGTGAATACCTTCCAATCATCGCTTTATGTTTTGCGTTCATTTGACCATTTCTTCTGTGGCGAATATTGATCTTGTTTTTCACAGTAGGGACACAGAAATCAGTCCTTTCATTAGGGAAGTCCAATATAACATATATACTAGCGAGGCAGAGATTGATATGTTGATAACATGATGATATTTTCAGTGTATGCAAAGATCAAGTGAAAACAAGACACACAGGTCAGCAGTTTCTCTTTACAAATGTATTTCAATTGTGTCATTATCAAACTCCTGGAGGAAGTTAATCAATAGAATCACAAAGTTTCTTCATGTCATCTTCAGGTGTTACAGTGATCAAAAGGTACAGCTGCTGGATATCTGGACAAAAAAAAGTGTTGCAAGTATTCAGCAAGTCAGGCAACATCTATGGTGAGAGAAACTGTTAATGTTTCATCACAAAAATCAAGAAAGATGATTGATTTGAAACATTACTTCTGTTTCTCCTGACCTGCTGAGTATTTCTCTCCTTATTTCAAGATGTTGCATTTGTTTACTGTACTTATCAGTTGTGGAGCATAAAAACTTAAGAAATCAGAGGAGGAGTAATCTATACTGACCCTCAGATCTGCTCCACTATTCTATAAGATCATGGCTGAGCTGATCTTGGTCTTAGCTCCATTATCTTGTTTGTTCCCATAACTCTCAACTCCCATACAAATCAAACTCTGTCCATTTCAGTCTTGAATATATTTGATTATTCAGCCTCCATAGCTCCAAGGAGTAGAGAATTCCAAAGGTTCACAATCCATTAAGAGAAGAATATCCTTCTCATTTTCTTGTTAAATGGACGATGCCTTATTCTGAGACTATGCCCCCCCAGTTGTAGATTCTCCCATAAAGAGAAACAAGCTCATAGCATCTGCCTTGACAAGCCCCTCCAGAATAATATGTTTCAATAAAATAAATGTCTCTCATAAAATATTGACAAACTGAATATTGTCTTTTGCCTGTACATTATAGTTCTGAATAAAAGCATTACACTATTCAGAAAATTTGACCTTTTTATATTTGATTTTATGGACCATTTGTGTTGGAAGCATACAAAGGAAAACAGACACTGATCCATGATGAATTAATGTAACATAATGTAATAATAGAAGTGGTGGTCATACCAGTGGTTGCTCTTGTTAATCATCAAGATGTCAAATGTTTTTTTATAATTTTCCCATAAAGTTTATATATTGTCCCAAGTTCTACAGTGAAGCAACACAGTTTGATGCTGATCTTGAAGGAAGCTGCACACAAAGACTTAGTAATTACCGTACATTTCTCCCAACAGTAATTTCCTCCCAGTATCAGTTGTGCAAGGTTCCTGACAACCAGCTGCACTGATACCATCAGATATGAAGGGCAGCCAATCATATGCAACAATTCTCACAGACAGTTAACCAGGAAGATAAAAGCTCTAATTTTCAAACAAGTTCAAGGGCAAAATATAAAGACTGGGACATATAAATGGGAAGCTGAAATATTTTAAAACATTAATTTTGAATCTTTTTACAAAAGTTTGGAATTTTGAAACAATTAATCCAAGGGAATCGTTTTCCTTACATAAAAGCTGATTTTTAGAGAGAAAATTTTGCTTAGGTATAACAACGGCATAGTAGGTCAATGGGAGTCCTGTTACACACCATTAAATAAAGCTAAAGCTTTTCAAGAGATTTTGCAGTGAGAATGGCATTCAAGAAGTGAAATTTATCAATTCAGTAAATTCAAAAAGATTTCCATCTGCAAGGTCTTCAAGAGTGCACTTGTCAAAGAGAGGTGTATCACTGACAACAAGCTCTGGATTTTCATGTTTAACAACACTTGTGCAGACTCCAGAAGTTGCTGTCAGCTTCAGTGGATAATGAATGCGAGTGCTGACAGTTTCATCGTCATAACACCAAAATTTTACAGCTGATATTTTTCTACGTTTGGCATTATTTCACACCGTGTGAAGTCATGTTGCTACTGGTGATACAAAGACAAGTGATTGACTTAAATAAGTATTCAAGTTAAGATTTACTTGAGAAATATCCACGTATATAAATATATAATAACCCAGATATTGCAGGAGTGGAACATCTTACATCACAGGTCTTCAGTTACACCTTTGAACCCTCCAGTTCAGAAACTTCACACCATACATTGCTGAAGATATAAGGGTACCAGGGCACCTCAGACATCAGTTAAAAACTGCACTGTTTTTCTCCTTAATCAGTTGGATATGCAGATTGAGGAAAGAAACTACAGAGCAGGAGGATTTTTTAAAATGTATTTGCTCACAGGATTTGGAGGTCAGCATTTACCTAATAATGCTTTAACTGAGGAGCCAATTAAGAGTTAATCACATCAATGGGTCTAGAGTCACATATACGCAAGGTGAGAATGACAGATTCAATTCTCTTATGGATATTAGTGAAGTGAATTGTTTTTGTTTACAATAATCCAGTAGTTTTGGAGTTTTTGATTACTAGCTTTCTATTCCAGAACTACTTAATTATTTAAAATAAAATTCTCCATCTGTTTTGGTAGATTTGAACTCATGTCTCTAGATCAACAGCCCAGTTGTCTGGATGCTAATCCTGTAATTTAATCAGAATGCTACCGTGACCATACCAAGAGAGAATTAGAGCTATCAGGTTCAGAAAGAAAAACAAAGATAAAGAAAAGAAGGGTAAATTCAGGAGAGGGAAAAGAAGAAGTACAATGCCATGTATTCTTTTAAACCCACGAAGCACAGATGGGGACTCAATGTCTCATGTAAAGGGCAGCACATCTGTGCTAATCCATGTTGTTTCTCATACTCAAATCCCTAGTAAGGGATTTGAACTCAAAACCTTCTGAGGATAAAGACTGCCATTGTTCAGCTACCATTGACACTTAACAGGTGAGCTGTTGATTGAAGCTATTTAAAAGTACAAACATGAAGCTACATTTACCAGAAGCAGATTATTCAAAGAAAGGTGGTGCAAGAAATACAAGGCACTTTATTTGTCCCTTTTAATGCAAGGTGATACTGGACAGATAGCAATACTTCTAGTGTTATTAACTGTGCTGAACTTTGTAAAGGCCTCCAAACATATTTATTGTAATATGATGTGGACCACTATCATACAGCTACTATCTGAATCAAACTTGTAGAGGAGAATTCATTGCAACTCAACTCAGAATAGATACCTGGGGCAGAATGAAAACCAAGTTATACTGTTTAGTTTGGATAAGTGTCAGAAGAACTCCAAACTATTTTTGTCAGGAATTCATAAATCTTCATATTCTTTAGTGAACACACATGTCTTAACAGATGTGAAATGTAGTTAGTGTCTGCTGATATGGAGTTGCTGATCAAAACATCAATCAGAGGGTAAATGCAATTGATGAGTGCAACATGATTGTTTTAATTTCATCAACTCAATCAATGTTAAGTAATAGATCAGACATGCTCATCATCAGATGAGAACTGGAAAGGCAAAACAAAAGCATCCTCATTACATGAGATACAATTTCATTTGCTGATTAGAATTGTAGAAGTCTCTTTCACTGGCATCAGAATCATTACTAAATGGAATATTCTCATAGATAGAAAATACATCTACAAAAGTATAAATATTTGTAAGATGTAGATTATAGCTATAACATTCTAGTGCTGTTCTCAGGTGTAATGCTTCCCTTTGCTTCAAATGTTTACTGCTTCTCCAGTGCAAAGAAAGTAAGCAAGCAGCCAACTAATTCATTTGTTTCCTGGAATTAGCAATCAGGAGTGTTGCATAGATGGGGGAGGTGCGGGAGGGGTCAGAGAAGAAGGAATTGAAAAGCTAAGCGTTTGTCTAATATCCCAAAGGAGAGCTAATAAAATGATAACTGACTCACAAGGTTAACACATTGAATAATGAAAAATTTTACGTGCTGAGTCCATTCCCAAAACACTCTATCACAAGAAGAGCGAAGCCACAGACTACTTACAGTAAATACATCTTGTGTTTTAGCATATTTTGTTAACATCAACCCTAGGTACAAAAGTTATATCCTGATAACAGCTAATACCTGATGTCTTTAACACAACTAGACATCAGTAAAGCACCTTAATTAGTAGTGATATCAGCACAACCTTCTGTAAATTGAGGGTGTATTCTACTTCTTTGAGGATCAGTTCTTTGCCATTTCCTTTGCTTTAATGATTTGCCCCTTTAATTTTTGTTGTTGCCTCTCAAGATCTCTTTTTATCTTCATAATGGCTCAATAAATCAACCAAACATAATTTTCACTGCTAACTTCATATTAGATTTGGACATTGATACCAAGTCACTCTTTAACACCTTGCTATTGTTACAGCAATTGTGAGGCTGCATATTGTTGTGAGAGTATTGTGGCCCAGGAATTTTTAAAGAAGTTTTTGTAAGATTTAATTGGATATTGTGAGAATGAAACACTGAATAATAATGGACACCACATTTGTAGTCCCCACCACCGCCCAACTGAATTCTGTCGTATCTGGTCTGAACACAGGTTTTCTTACATCCTTCATGTACTTTCAATTAAAATGCAATTATGTTAAGAAGTGCCACTGATGGAAACTCCTCCTGTTGTGCAGTTTTGATTCCTTTCTATTACCTTTACATCTGTGATATTCTCCTCTCTTAGAAAAGAGGAAAAGCTGTTTAGAGAACATGACAATGACACCATCAGTGGCAATTATCAACCAAATCTCCATTAAGGGCTTGGGTCATGATTATTTAACTATCTCTACTAGTTGTTGCCTTATTCAAAATTAGTAATATTAGGCAAAACCCGCGTGTGTAAATTTGTCAGCACTGAGATTCAAAGTTGTCTCCCATTTGAATATAATACTGTTTCTCCACAATTTCTGATCCACCTTCTTACTCTTAAGTATTTAGATCAATTTTAAAAGACTCAGGAGACTTCTGGCTATGTGATAAAGGCAGTTTTTGTCACTACTTTGCTTTAAAGAAAATAAACTGCATTAATATAGCACCTTATCACATTTTGCAGGATACCCAGCAATGAACTGCTATGGCTAGGTAGTGATTATGTGTTGCTATGCAACCTATCTGACACGTGAAACAAAATCCCACATACAGCTCCGGCCTGAATAACTCAAACAGGAAACCAGGTGAACTGGTCAGATAGTTACTATTTTCTCTTTCCCCAGAAGACTAAGTAAAGTAATGAAGATAATGTGATTTGTGATAAGGGTTGTAATATATTACTTCTCTTTGTACATTGCACAGACTACTTAATCTCTGTTGGTAGGCTGAGAATGAAATTTATGTCCACTTAAAGTCATATTTGATCCTTACCATCTTAAATGTGTTGGCCCCCCAACGGTATATTTGTATGTGTCCTATCTCAGATTAGCATCTCACTCAGTTGGCTCCGTTGGACAGACCACATCATCTGCATGTCAAAACCAGACACCTAAACTCTACACTGAGTTCTGCCACAGGAAGATATCAACAGGCAGTCAGAGGAAACGAAACTCAAAGCCTCCGTGAAAAATTGCAACGTTCCCACTGAATCCTGGGAGTTTCTGGCCCGTGATCACTCAAGGCGGAGAAGGAACATTCATAACATCGAGTCCAAGCATTGGGAGCACATGGAAGCACCATGTTCTTGGCGGAAGAAGGGTACCGTCTCATAACTTGCCCACCCACTCCATCAGGCACCTCCTCCCCCATCTGTGGAAGAGTCTATAGTTCCCTCATTAGCCTCTATCAACCACTTCAGAATCGACAAAACCAGAGTGGAGGCAAATCATCCTTGATCCCAAGGGAATGACTAAGAAAAATATTTTCTGCACCACTTTGAAGTGCTAAATTTAAAAATAAGCACACAAAACTCATGGCCTGAAATCCATATCCTAAAGGCAAGGGGGAGGGGGTGAAATTAGACATTAAAGATAGATTAATAACATACCTAAAGCCATAAATGCTCTGTACCTGGGTGTATTACAATAAATTTCTTATATAATTTACATTTACCATTACTTACTGCCTAGACCACTTCGCTTGAACAGCAAAGTTTGAAAACCTATTATAATGCTCTAAGGAGACAGAGACATTTTTTAAACATGATTTTTCCAAATAGGACTACATAAAGAATTTAAAGTCAATGGAACTATTAAACTGGAACCTTTAATTTTGAGATTAGGTTCCATTATTCTTGTGATTAGTTTGCAATAGATTTTAATCTATAGAGTGTTATTTTATGATCTTGTTTACTTTTTCCAAACTGATTTCTTTTAAAAATCTGCAATGACTTTGGAGGAGGAGAGGAGGAGGAAAATGGGGAATTATGAGACATTTATCGTTCCACCTGCCTATCATGAAGAAAGTCATTTGCAATTATGACAGGAATAGAATTTAAATCAGTTCAAATATGATTCTGAGTTTTGTAAGGTCACTTTGATTTTCTCATCTTATTTTTGTCAATTTGCATAGCATAGCAACAGCATTACTGAAACTCTGTCATTAATGAGTCAATGCCACGCACTTAAAGAAGAAAAGATACAGATATTTTCAAATTCTTTATTAAATAAGGATACATTCTTGGGACAAAAGATATTTTGAGCAGATATTTTGGGCCAAATTATAGTTTGTAACAAGTCCCTATAGAAATTATCTGGTGGGTGAAGAGTCAACAGAAACAGTAACTTTCTCTGACAGGAGTGTATTTGCCATGGAATATCCAAAAACTTTTGAACGTATGAGCCTCTTTTTACATAATGAGGATGTCTATAAATTCCACATGTATTATTATCTTCTTGCTGATGGTAACATTTTAATTACTACTTTCTTCTGTGAACTATTAGGATTGAGCATCTCTTGATGCTCAACAAAACATAACCTTTGCCAACATGAGCCTATTGTCTTCACTGGAACCATATATCCAGTGCATGGTGGTGCCTTTGACCAGTATTGTAAGAGTGCAGGAATAAGCATCTGGAAACAGACACAGTTGACTCAAGTGGAATTGATAACTGTAATAACAAATACCCAGCCAGAAGACTTGTTCTACCAAATTAAAGGCTTCTGATTTGTTTTAGGTACTCTTTTATATCAGTCTGACTACTGTTGTTTACAATGAAATGGGAATTAGTCAAGGGTGAAAGATGTCTCTCCTTAACGGTACATGAAAATAGTGGAATTATTCAAATTTTGATGTTATTTGCAAAGTCTGAATGATATTAAAACAAGCAAACATCATGACAATAAAAATGTGGTAAAACGTCCTTAAAGACAAACTAAATCTTCTGATAAAGATCATTACATCAACTTTACAACAAAATCGCCAAGACCATCATTATGGAAAATTCTGGAAGCAGAAATGGAGCTCATACTTCTTTAAAAACTAGGAATATGTGCTAAGCAAAATGGAAAATGAAGCCCATGTTGCCTCAATTGCCCATGTTTTGCAAACAACAACAGTATCTGCCACTGACTTTGAAGAAAACTTACCACAAAGATCAAGCAAGAACTTTCCCCTTTCTGACAACAGTTGTTCTTGGGCACAAATTTTAAGGGATGCAAGAATCCAACAGCTATAATCTCATCAAGCAGGCAGAGCAGTCAATCATATTGAAGAATTATCATACTGCAAAATGTTTAATAATTATGTTCATAAACATTAAATTGAATACTGGAAATAAAGACTAGAACATTCACACATACTGAAAGTAGAAATTGAAATAGCATATGTTAAAACATGGAAAACATTTTAACATTAAAATTGCCTTATATTTAAAATGTTGAAATTCCCTTATATTTTAAATGTTTGTGTGTGGGAATTACAACACACATAAATAACACTAGTATTCTTAGGTTCAGATAGTTTACTTAGCAGTAATTATTGCTCAGTGTGCCAGTAAAAGAACACTTGGACCTCATACAATCAATGTTTAAGAGTTTAAGGGTATTTTACAGTTGAGCAATTTTCTAATTTGCTGAAATTCACATCAGTTCAAATGATTTTCCTTGATCCCAAAGGCTGCAAAGAGCCTGTGGAGGAGCCTGAATCAGTGACAGCAACTTCAGCAATTTTGAGTGAAAATATCCATGTACAAATATCCTAGAGTTACTGTCAATTTCACAAGGTGAGTTCTAGTATTTTCACTTCTGTTACTACCGCAAAATCTGGGTCATTATACAAATACTCTTAAACTTCCAATAGTTGTTTTGTTCTTGCAGATGTCCTCTCCTGGGTTCTATTTTATCATTTTGACAAATATGAAAATTAACCTTTTAACCAAATTGACTTATTGACTTCTCAAGAAGCTTAATGAAGAAAGAAACTTTCTGCCTACAGTTTCACAATAAAGTCAGTTCTATTCTCCTGTCATCTATTTAATGAGGGAAGAAAAGTCCTACAGGAGGACAGAGAGAAAAGAAATATTGTCACCAGAGATAGCAGTGGCTCGGATGCTGAAGAATATAAGAAGGAAATTTATATTGTTAAATGGTTTTCTTACTTTTTACAGATAGTCAGCATTTACCTTAAGTTTTGCACAAGTCTGGCAAATATCCATAAAGCTCATCCCCATAAGTGTGAACAGGGAGATGATTTTATGAAGGAGAATGTGACTCTTCAAGATGAGGAAATTATCTGGGGCATCAATTTAAGTGGAACAGCTCATATTCCCAATCTGCTGCAGCTGATTAGGGTTTAACAGTGCTGGTTTTGTTGGCAGAATTCCAGTTCCATGTTGTACAACATCACATCAGGAATATCAGGAGTAGGTAATCTATCCCTTCAACTATGCTCTGACACTCAGTAAATTCATGGCACATCCTATAGCTCAAATCCATTTCCCATCAGATCCCTATATCCTTCAATTATCATAGCATCCAAAAATCTATTCATCTCAATCTTGAATGTACTGAATGACTAAGCATCCACACCCCTCTGTGCAGTGCATTGTTCTAATATTTTGTAGCTAAGGTTTACATAAACTCACCATGACTTGACAAGTTAAGTAACCATAATCTTAACTGAACAGCAAGTATGATACAAACAATATTACAAGGTATTACCATGTGACACGCTGCTTGATAGCAGTAATCCGCCAACCTAAGATAGCACTTCCCCTAACGGCTGATATAAGTACACTACATTCCAGAGTAGAGATCCACAAAGATATCCAAAATTCTGAGTCAGAGCTTCCTTATCTTACTTCTACATGCTAACCCTCCTTATCACGTAACAATGGCCCCACGTTCTAGACCAACCAGGCAGAAATAGCAGCTTCTCAGTATCATGTCAGAATCCTTGAAATGAGATCACCTCTCACCCTTCTAAATTCCAGTGGACACACACCTAGTCTTCCTCAATCTCTCCTTATGTAACACCCCTGTCATCTCAGGAATCAATTAAATGGATCCATGGAGACTAAAACTGTACAGAGTGCTCTAGTTGTTGTCTCATCAAATCCTTATACAGTTGCATCTGGATTTATTACTATTGTACAATCTCCTTCTATAATTACATTTCAAATTCACCAGTATACTTGCAAGTTAATTTTCCCTATTTTGTGAATACCAAAGTCCTACTTTACCCCAACACAGACTAGCTTCTTACCATTTTTTTCCTATTCTTCAGACCAAAGTGAATAACATTGCACTTCCCTACATTGTAACCAAGCTGCTACCTTCTAGCCTATACACTTAACCTGCCAATAGCTCTCTAAAAAACATGTTAGATCCTCCATGTGGCTCACTTCTCACCCAACATTGTATCATCAATAGTAGATGAAAAAGATAGGCTGTAACATCAAAATTACTATTACGAATATTTAATATTCAATCATCAATACAAACCACAAAGAGCCTTCCCATATGAAGAAGACCCATTTACGCTTACTATCTGTTGTCTGTCCTTTAATAATACACTGGTCCTTAACCCTGATCCATTGAGGTCTTATTTAATGCTTCATCTATGTACCTTATCGATTACCTTTTTAAATCCACTCGTTCCCCTTATCTGTCCTGACAGTCAGATCCTTTAAAAATGTGCAGGCAATCAAATTCAGGGTGTTTATTGATTTTAGTCCCCTTAATGTCTCCATTACTTTCACCTTAATAATGATAATTATTTTAAGTCATTAAAACACATGGTTATTTGAATGTTTGAGTATGTTTATTAGATCTGCATCAGATGCGAATTCAAAGTGCAGCCATTCCTCAATTTACAAAAGTAATCTGCTACAGTAAGCAAAATATTGTAAATTGAAAAGGCTGGTGAAATATGTGAATTTTAGTCTGTTGTTTTACACACACACACAGGAAGTGGCACTCCAGTGGTTAAGGCAAAAAAAACCCTTCAAAAATCAAAGACACCTATCTCCACAGAATCAATGGAATTATGGTGAAAATTCCTAAATCAGATGTCCATATATTGAGGAATACTTTTGAGGTCTAATGCCTCAACAAATCTATCTTCTGTTATAATTGCATCTTCCTCTGCATATAAGGACCATTTTTTTTACTATTTTCCTTCTTACATTGTAGAATCTGTTACAGTCTCTTTCTTAATCCGTGGCTAAGCAGGGCACAATCCACAGTTGTGCAGATAAATCAGGATGTTCTATTACTCAGGATGCCATAAGAGACCTCCAGGCTTCAAGTGCTCCAGGGGCCATACTCCTTACATGATATCTTAACTCATGAGCATCATGCATCTTAACTCCAGGAAATAACTGGCCTTCTTCTGTTGCTGATGGCTAGACTCCTGCTGACAATTATTGTCCTTCCCTGTCAAACAGCTGGCATTGACCACTAGACAGGACTGAGCAGATAACCAGAAAGCTAAAGATCCACTGGCTTCCAGCACTGGAGACCCACTGGCTTCCTAACCAGTTCAAAATAATTTGCAATGGGAAGTCCAATCATAAACACAAACTTAAGATTCAGCTAAAGGATGACAATCACAATTGAAGTAATAACTACTTTTAATTTTTGCAAACTACAACATTTCATTTGTATTTCGTATTATTTTGATTTCAACATGTGAACTCTTTCCTATTTTCTCTTTCAAAAATATCTTCAAAGAATAAAGCACACTTAGATTGCTAAGTGGGCTGTGTTCAGCTGAAAATTCAATTTAACCTGTCTGAAAACATTTGTTGTATTATGTGTCCTGCCACCCAGTGATGGATTAACTACGTCCATGGCTTGTCAGGCAATGCTACAAAGGCTGACTTATTGCATGCAGATTGAAAGAAGTGTACTTTCAGCTCTCTCAAAGCAGTAAATCTTCCCTGCACAACGCCACATGCTGCTGCTACCACCGTGTTTAGAGCACTTTGTTGTTTGGAACTAATGTGAGAGGGCAATAGTATTTCTCTCTTTCTTGTGAGCCTGAAGTCCTGAAACAGGAACAACTTATTTACAGCAAATGCAAAGATGCTCTTGAAAGACTTTTCTTGAAAACAAGATGAGTAATATCTCAATCATTTTACCAGAAGGACAGTAATTGCAGAGAAGTGAAATGGTGTTGAATTAAGCATGTTGAGTGGATGTACAATTTTGCATCTATTGTACTTTCATATATTTTTATTTAAGTTTCTTTTATTTAACTTGTTAGTTTTCTCTGTGGAATTTCCATTTCCACTCTTTGATATCACTTATCCAATGACAAAGGGAGGAAGAATAAGCAGGATCATGGCTATCTTCAGAACAACTATTCATTCTGTTTGACTTGTGGACAAAGTGCACATTTCTGCAAGAGATTATATCTCAACAATCTTTTGCTTGTCCTGGCACAGTTTACAAATCACTGTCACTGACCAAGATCAATTTTGCATGATGGATTAAGAGAGGAGTAGGAGTTTGGGTTGTCTATCTGTGAGGACAGAGCATCCTAGCCAGTGTACAGTTCCATTGATTATATTGCAGCTTACTTGAGATAGTTGGGTAGGAATTTACTTTACTTCACTAGCAAGTCTCCTTTTTCTTATGCAGTTCGTTAGGATCAAAAATGACTCCATTGCATGGGAGTGGAAGAGGCCTGAGTTCTTCCAACGTGAGTTCATTATAAAGTCCACAGCTGCCAGGTCGTCTTAACAGAGCAAGATTATATTCCAGTGGTAAGGAGGTTCAAGAAGATTGAAGACCAAGCTGCTGCATAGACACACATGCAGACATACTACATTCCGACTACACACACGTGGATACAGATAGATGATCATAGCCACACCATTTCTCTCATCCCCATCCTGATCCTCCCCTCTTTTAGTTTCTCCCACCTGCTGATTCTGTTCGCCTTCCCCAACTCTGTCCCTCAAACTACTCCCTCTGTCAGTCCCTTTCCCTCTT
>JARFYF010000029.1:35469318-35481609 GCA_030265395.1 Rhina ancylostomus | reverse complement strand
ATGCAGTCACGGGAAGAACATACAAACTCCTTACAGACTGTGACAGGAATTGAACCCCAATCGCTGGCACAGTAATAGCGTTACGCTACTGCCCGTTTGCTGTACTTTGTAAAAATTAAAGTGATTTGATAGCTTAGTGTTTAAATTACAGAACTAGTATCCGGAGGCTTGGATCATTGAGACACAGGTTTGAATCTAACCATGGCAGTTGGGGAACTTAAATTCATGGAATGAAATGACCGTAAAAGAAAGCTAATAAGAGTATTGCTGATCATAAAACTACTGGACATTTGCAAAAGCCCAATAGGTTCCTCAATACTTTTGAAGGAAGGACGTCTGCTATTTTTACCTGATCTGGACAATTTGTAATTCCCAATCCACCAACAGAGTTATCTCTTAACTATCCACTGGAATGGCCAACAGACCCTGCACTGCTTGCAAACTGCATGTCCCATGAACACATGCAAAAATATTCAAAAATTAATTTCTAAATGTATGGTGAACTCTGAATGTGAACCTTTATCCCTTCACACCTTACAAGTTGAAGCTTAAAGGTAACATTTACTCCATTGAGACAGCCTTAATATCATGCCCCCAGCTGCACTGTGAAAAGTGGAACCATTGCTGGTGCCTTAGAATATCATACAAAGAGGAAGATCATGACTCCAGTTAATATCCAAACCTATTACAATCCAAATATCATTAAGTAAATAGTCTGGTTAAACACAGAATATAGATAGTTCAAAGCTGAAGCTCTAATGCTCATCATTTGCTAATAGCATGAGGAAAAACAATTAAAATAAATTCAAACTGAAGGATTGGTTATTAGGCTGGTGAGTAGGAAGCCTTGCCTTGAACTCTGACACATATTCTTACTTAACTGTGTTGTGAGACCTCTGAGGAAGGGAAAGCTTCTTATTTTTTAATATTTGCAACAACATTTCATAAGATTTTAAAAAAGAGTGCAATTCTAGTGCCACAAATTTGGGTTAGATCTGTAAGCTGAAACTTTTAATTCCTGGTAAATTTTCTAAATGTCAAGTAGTTGCAACATTGGTAGTAATGGTGATTTGTTCTTATAATAATCCAGCTCTAATGTATTTTAGAAGGAAAGATGATCTGCTCATGGTACTTGCATGGATAACAGAATGAGTATAGGTGGGTGGCACCTAGCCAGTTATTGTTGGGTTTATGATGGCAAGTCTCAACTCTTTATGTTGTGTGCTTATTGGTGGTGGCAAATAAAGGCACCATTTCAGTTTACAAGTGGGAAATTACAGTAGAATCAACAATTGTTGAGATCTGATGAAATGCAGGAGAAAAGGTGGGGGGTGAGCATGAAATATAAATATAGAGATAGAGATCTTTGTCACACAGGTGAAACATTTTGTGCCCAAAGATGGGGATTTTGATTAATTTAAATCTTGTAATTCATAGCCAACGTCAAAAAAAGAGAAAGAATTAAAGAAAAACTTGGGCACTTTACAAGAAATAACTCACATTTACATAGTAGGGATGTTCCAAAGCATGTTGCAAAACTGATTAATTATTTCTGATGTGCAGCTGCTGTTATAGTAGACAGTTACAGCAGTAAATCCATGCAGACTAAAATCTCAGACGCAATCAAATGGAGAGAAAAGACCAGTTTATTAGTTTGAGGCTTCTTGGTACAACATAAGATACTGGCCAAGAAACTAGGAAAACTCCATGCTCGTTTTCAAAGTATGGTCAAGCAGTCTTTAGAGCTCAATATCAGAAATGGGCAGCTTAAATGAAGGAGTTTGTCAATGCAAGAACCAGAGTCTTAAGCAAAATCAGAAAATGCAGGAAACATTCAACAGGTCAGGCGTTTGTATGGGAAGAAACATAGAGTTAATGTTTCAGATCAAAGACCCTTCATCAGAACCTCATCAGTCTAGAAAATTTCCAGCATTGTCTGTATTTATTTTAGATTTCCAACATCTGCAGTTGTTTTGAGGTTTTGTCCACCAGATGTGGAAGTGAATTTGTATCTGAATTGCTGATCTGCCAATTTTTAGATGCAAGTTAACTGTAAAAACTCTTATTTTATATAGTTCCTTGTCCCATGAAGATTCACAGTTGTGGAATTATAAAAAGACAGCTGTTAGGATATACTGTATGATCCATAACTTGGTGAAAGAGGCAGATTGTAAAAAGTATCCTCAAGAAAGGGAGGAGGAAATGTTTAGGGAGGAACTCATAGATTGGGTTAGAATAACCTTTATACAACAAGGTTTACAGTCAGTTGATATCTCAAGCTCTGGCTATGTCTAAAAAGAATGAAGATTTATTAATACTGAGAAAAAAACTGACCCTTTGGGTATTCAAAGGATATCCCCCATTGCCGACACATTTTCATTTATAATAACTGGAAATTATTTTCTAAAGTATATCCACCCATAAATTAATTCATGGGCATTGATGCTAAAGGTGCATAAGTTTGCAATAATGTGCTGTATTTTGTCTCTAAAGTTCAGTTCCATCCACTTCAACGGAACTGAATTTCAGAGACAGAGTAGAACACACTGATGCTACAATGTGTGAATTTAGTGTTACTGATCAAGGATGAATTTTTAGGTAATCATTTCTCAGGTCACAGTAGAATCAATGCATCATACAACAACTCAATACGCAATTCTGTGTTTCCCATTAGAACTCTTTTGTGAGGTATATAATAAAATTACCAACAATTTTGCAATGTTAGTGGGCATAATAAGCAAATTCATTCAGTTAAGGGCATTATTTTTACGAAATTTCATTGTTAGTTCCATATATCTTTAAAAATAAAATCTATGTTTAGCAACTTTGAATAGTGGTCATTTTAAATTGTGGATCATTAAAACTGAGCAACAAAACTTTTAAATCCATTCAATTACATTAAAATTCTTTGAACAATATATATCCTCAAAGAATTTTGATAAAGTATTAAAATACATTTCTCTAGCAGCCTTCATTGGCAACTGTACCTTGTTCATAAACTACAAACTAAATGCTTAGACAAATCCTAAGCTTTCAGATGCTAGTAGAAATGGAGCAATAGAACTATGTCTCAGATAACTAATGTTGATGTTAACTAATGTTAATGTTATGTTGATGGTAATCTGGTCACCACGATACAATAGTCTGACTTAAAGGTCTAATTTTAAAGTTTTTGCTTTGGTTAGTAACTGAGCCATGCATAATATATCTGTAGAAAAGAAATTCTAACTTTCAGAAAGTTAACAAAAGATTTGTCAGTACCTGCATGACAATAAGGAGGTCAAAAACAAGGATAAACGAGGCCAAAAAGGCTCGGGAGACCTCATCACTTGGCAAAAATCCCCGGTTCAACTTGTCCCAGCTGATCCAGTCAGTGGTGATGACAACCACAACGACACTTGTCAGAGTGATCAGGACCGACCTGCGAGTAGAAAAGAGTGAGACTTTCTCACTTGTTGCTTAGAAGATGACATAAGTAATGTGTCAAACTTATCAGCAATTCTCCAAGATATTTATTTGAATTTTTCACAAATCCTAAAGGTAGTGACCTTGGTTTCTTCATATTCATTGGGCTAGGAAATGCATGCTAAATGGTACAATAAGCAGGATCTCCATCAGTTTTACAAGAAGCCTCATGGGATCAAAATTTATTTTGCACACAATAAGCAATGTACCATACTAATGGGTACTATGAATTCCTAGCCTATGCAATACATGCAGCAACTGCATATTACCTGCAAAATGCACAAAAGGATAGACTTTATGACACCATATCTCACATGGCAGAACCTCTTCAGGTAGTGGTTCCTGAGAGAAACTTCTGCTTCAATAACTAGGAGTAATTTGCTTCAAATAAGGATGGGAATGGTCACCTCTCATTTCCAAAGGACAGAGAACCTTAACTGAGGCAGTCACCTGGAGCAAGGATTGTTGTCATTGCTCTTTCCCCTCCCCACCTCAATCTCATATTTGCTCCCAAAGCAAGAAGCTCTTCCCCATGCCACTGAAGTCATAAGACCCATCTATGAAGTTTCCAGGTCTGGCTTCACTGGTAGGTCATATTAGATCAGATGCCTTTAACACTGAGCAGCCTATTGCCATCTTGTTAAGGTCAGATCCAGTATTCAAGGCCTAGCCTAGTTTTTCAACATGCCTACATGATGCAACGGGTTTTTTTCCAAAAATATATATGTTATTCACAAAACATACTGTTAGACAATGTGGGATATTACATTGACCCTATAGCAAACACATCATTACATTTGGCTCCAAAATTTACAATATGTCAACGTGTCAGTGATATTTCATTCCTTCAGTGAAAAGTTTCAGAGATTATTACACGGAGCCCAGCTCGTCAGTGTCCAGTTCAGGATGACCCTATGCAGCGGTATTTCCCCACAGAGCCTTTGCAGTGGCTGCACCAACTTCAGTGTGTCCCTCAGCATGTTCTCCTGCATCTCGGAGTGTGCCAGGACAGCATTTTCTTGCAGCCACCTCCTTGCATTGGAAGACCAACAAATTTCAGGCAAAGTGTGTCTTTCACCGAATTGATAATCTTCCAGCAGCAGTCAATATGAAGTTTGTAGAACACAGAGACCTGTTTTGTATAGCTGCTCCAAATGAAGCTTGACAAAGGCCTTCTTGGCAAAGGAACAGTCCTCAAGTAGGTAGATGATAGTTTCATCCACACTGCAGCCATCTCAAGGGCAGCATGCATTGGGATTGAGACTTTGGCTGTGCATGAAGGATCTGACAGGGAGGGTCCTCCTCTACATCAGCCAAGCAAGGTCTCAGTGCTTGTTTGAGGGTTCTGGCAAGGAGGCATTCTGCCAAAACACTTTGACAGACTACTTGGAGAACCATCCAACAGGTTCCACTATGTCCGTTGCCCACAAGGCCTTGAGGACATTCTGTGAAGACCACTACCTGGTTGACTTGTGGTTAAAAGTACTTTTCTGCAGAAATAAATGCTGCAACATGATGCAACTAAATAGAATATTCCAAGGCAGTGAGGCCGGGGCATTCCTTTGCAACACCGAGCCATGTAGATCCCCAGCACATTGTGACACTTGGTGTTTGCCTACCCAGGCTCCACACAGAACTTTATGCTGCCGCACACTAAGGTGGCCATTTGGGTTAGGGCTACACCACAGAGAACTTCACAGTCGGTGAACAGGTTCTTTCTAGCAGTTAGGAGGGAATGCCACTCCTACATTCCCAACTTCTGTTTCACCTTGGCTATTTGCTCCAGCCAGTTCTTGCCCAGCTGCTCGAAACCAGATTCCCAGCACCTTCAGCTGCAAAGTTGCAATAACAACATGAAGCTGCATTGCACACTGACACATCTCCTGCACAATCAGTGGCCTTAGTACACAAGCATGTCAAATTCATGGAGCATCAGAATACGGTTTACTAATGGGCACTACGGAAATGCCAGTTTCTTATAGGGATGGTTTTTATATGGTTATGAAATGATAGCATGCATTAAAACTTTGCACTGCACCACAGAATTTCTAACGTAGCATCTTTTCATCTAATCATCACATTCCTATCACTCCTTTGTTTAGCTGAGCAACTAGCCTGTTGGCATTAATATACAACACTTGCAGCATTAGCAGTTGTTAGCTGAGAGGATTAAGGGCACACAAAGCCCATCAAACTTGAAAAATGTGGCTGCCATTCAAGAAGCACATAATGTGTAAACTAATCACAGTGGATATTGAACAACAAATGTAATGTGCACATATTGAGTGCTCTGCCCAATAGATAAGTGTAGTTTCTAAACTTACTTTATCTATTGGGCAGAGCACTCAATATGTGGCACTTACTCTATATTGTCAGCAGTTCCCCTTTGGTATAAAGAATCCAGAAGATTTGATTCACAACATTAATCTATTAAAATGGCACTATATATACACCACTGCATTGCAGAAGAAATGATGCTAGGCACACTAATCAACCTGTTTCCTGAGGGAGCCATGATCAGAGAAAGTGTGGGTAGAAATTTGGCACAGTATAATCAAGTTTGTCTTCATTAAATAAACATTAGGTTCATTAACTGCAAAATTCATTTCCATTGCGCCTGTTGTTTGGGCATGAGTGCCAAACCAGAGAACACACTTCAGCAACAAGAAAGACCCCGCCTCTAGCAATGATGTTTAAGGGCAACATCAACTAATTGCAGGAGTGCAATGTACACGAAACCACAGGCATGGAACAAGTCATGGAATGTGATAATGCAGACCATTAATGTACTTATGTAATAATTCCACCATGGACTATTCTGGAGGAGACCTGTGCAAGAGGGAGAGGCAGATGGAGCACAAGGGAGAGAGTGTGCAAGAGAGGAAGGGGCAGTGCACATGACAGAAAAGGAGAACGCACATGGGAGAGGTCAGAGTGAGAAAGAGAGCAAGGAGACAGAGCATGTGTGAAGGAAAGAGTAGGTGCGAGAGAGTGAACAAGAGGGAAAGTACACAAGAGACAGGGAGAGAGTCATAGTGTCATCCAGTACAGAAACTGGACTCTTGTCCCTCCAAACCTGTGCCAACTATCAACCACCTACTTGGAATAATCCTACAGGAATCCCATTTTATTCTCCCTGCGTTCTCATCAGCTCCCTCTAGATTCTCCCACTCACACAGTAGGGTCAGTTTATAGTAGTCCATTAGTATCAACCCACATGTCTTTGGGATGTGGAAGGAAACTGAAGCACCTGAGAGAAACCTACAGAGTCACAGGAACAATGTGAAAACTCTACACAAACTGCACCAGAGGTCAGGACTGAATCTAAGTTGCTGGAGCTTAAGGCAGCTCTACCAACTGCACCACAATGCCACAGTGTGAGTAGTGTGAGTAACAGAGGGGTGGGTGGGGGAGGTAGAGAGAGAGGAAGAGAGAGAGAATCACTTATCACTTCTGTCACTCATTGTCAAATGGCTCTTACTTCATACATGTACAATCACATGCATTGGGTCCAGAATTTACACAGATTTCATATACTTTTATTTAAGACTTCTAAGGAATTGAAATGATGGTAGCATTTAATCCTTTGATAGGTTCAGTTTTGAACCCTTGCATATTGTGTTTGCATGGCCTTAGATGTGAGAAACTTTCAAACAGTTTCTTAAAAATGTATGGTCTGATTTACAAATTAATTAACACTTTTGCCATTGTAAGTAGTAGAATGAACCTCAGATTCTTCATCCTTCCCCAGTTAACCGTACAACAATATAACATTGCATCTTTTAATAAAATTTATCTTTGTTTTAAGCTTACCAACCCTTAAATAAATGCAGCCCACTGAAATACCTGCACTGACTGATTCCCGTGAAGTATCACTGTTGACTGAGCTGTAACCTCCTCAGTTCACAAACCTCATCAGGCTCTTTTCAAGCTAAAAGTATAGCACCACATCATTACGTGGAAGAAAATGAATGCTCAGAAATGTTGGGAACAATATCCTTAAAGAAAATGATTGTCCTGTATTCTCTTGAATGCACATTTGCTGACTAACAATAAAATAATTTACAGGTGTGGCTTGAATAATAAATCTTCTTTAGTCATCATGCAGAAAGCCATTGTACTTCAATGCACAGAGCATAAAGCCTAAAATTTGCTTACTTTGTTATGCAAACACAAAAAGTCTATACATTCTTTAAAAATATAAAAGCAGTCTGCATTCATCAATGTTTCATGACTGCAGTGCTGCTGAATGAGAACAAAGAGTCACCTGAAGTGAAGTATGAGCATCATTTTTATTAAATGCTGAAAGACTTCCAAGCTGATAGAGCTGAACATGTTGTTGAGACCCAGCGGAGTACATAGCTTTGCTTTGGTGCAGTTGCCAAATTGCACCAAAGCAAAACCATGTCTTCCATTGATTGCTGCCTGATAGATTCAGCCAGTGATTTGTTGACTCATTTTATATATGTGACTGAGTCTGACTCTTCCTTCTCAGCATGCACATTGCATTTTAATATAATTCCCGTAACATTTCCTACTGACAAATACAATTATGTTTTTAGGTCCTTGGATTACTAAATGTCATTTTGTCCCCATCAATCAAGGAAAAACCTACAGAATCCTGTGTACTGCAAGGCAATAGTGTGTAGAAGAACAAAGAAATAAATTAAACAGAATATTGAAGCTGTAGGAACCTCCACATGAATTTCACTGCAAACACTCATCATAAATATTTAATCCCTCCCTCGAGACAATGCACGATTTTGGAGTCATTCCAAGCATTAATTCCATTCTATTAGACAGCTTGCAGAATGCTTATTCAGTAACTTAAAATGATTGAATCCATAAACGTCTTCATACTTAAGCGAACAGAGCACTAATCAAGGATGTGCTTAAGTTTAAACAAGCTCCATGTTTTCAACAACAAGAGAAGCACGCAATGTGTCTGAGCTCATTAAGCACTATGGATCTTATTTGCTGTAATTACTGTGCAGTTTCTGAGTGCAGGAAGATATGTGTGCACCAACAATGTTTCCCAGGGGGTGCTTAATGTATATAAGCCAAAGTGAATCAACACAGACCAGTGCAGGCTTAAGGTACCAATAAAATCTAGATATTTATGGAGCATTTTCCTCGAGAAACACCAATCTCATTTAACCTTCACAAAAGTGATATTAAAGCTCTCAGGGGTGACTATTGGGCAAGATTTCAGGCTGCAGCACAAGATACTGTAGTTGTAATGCATTTGATGAATGGAGTTTAAAGCAGTTTTGGCAGTTTATTGTTTATAACACTTAATTGAACCATAAACTACATTAACAAAGAAAGCAGGAAGTAGTTACATGGCAGTCAACAGGTTTAAACTCTGATACTCTGTGACAGAGTGCTGATTCAGATGTTCATACCTAAAGTACCAACTCTCCAACAGCAGAATAAGACATCTGAGTGACTGGGATTAGCCGTCATGCTGATTAGGAGTCCAGGTACAAATAACTAAGTTGTGTTATTCCACTATCAATAAGAGAATGTACATTTAATAACATATCTCATCTTCGATAACCATCTCTCCCAATAAAACAATTAAGTAATAAAAATATGACTTAGAACATAAGAAATAGAAATAGTAGACGTCATTTAGCACCTCATGTTTGCTTTTACCATAGTGCTACTATCATGCACTAACCCCATACACCTCAATTCCATTATGTCTCTCCATCTTTGCCTTTGAATATGTTAGTAATTGAGCCTCCACAGCTCTCATGTGTAGAGAATTCCAGAGATTCACCAGTCTCTGTATGGATTTGATATAACGTAGATACATACCAGAAAAGGAAAATTAGCAAGGTTGTGCAAAAAGAGCTGACAAGAGTGATTAATTGGGCAACACTATGAAAAGGCGGGGATTGTCATTTATTGGCTGTCTAGTCCTTTCTTTGCTGAGCAATCCTATATTTCTTTCAGTAAGTTAAAAATATTCCCTTTTCTTGCGCAGTCTCCTTTACGAAAGCTAAACAGTTACATTGTTTTTTGTCTCATCTTTCTTAATTCAAACCACTTTGGTGACACTGGCCCTGAACTTGCTTCACATTTATTTTTTGCTTCCTAACCACAGGAACTGAATGGATAGCCTTTTTTGTTTTGGAATTGGTTAGTGGACCAGCTAATTAGTCAGCTACCACTGCCTCCCTATTGCACATTGAAGGTTCCAGTTCAAACAAGCCTCTACTGAAGTATCTGAAAAAACAAATCATCTACATACTGTCTCCAGTCATTATGGGTTATACTTTCAATGACTGTTCATTGATCGAGCCTTGAGGAAAACTCATTAACATACCACTCACTGATTCTTTTCAACAGTTCTAGTATCTCACTACAAGATGGATTTCACAACTTAATTAATTCAAGTTAATTTAAAGCAATACTCCAATATAAATCATTTTCAAACTCCAGTCAATGAGAAAAGCTAAAAAAAATTCTGAATTGCAAAGCAGATCTATTGCCTAAAGGAATTCCATACATAGCACTGAAAGTTGTGTAACTGTTGAAATCATATCGAGGGCAACACAGTGGCACAGCGGGTAGTACGCTTCTCCACAGCTTCAGCGAGCTGGGTTTGATCCTGACCTCATGCTGTCAGTGTGGAATTTGCACATTCTCCCTGTCATCAAGTGGGGTTTTCCCCAGGCGTCCAGTTTCCCCCCACATCCCAAAAACATGCTGTTTCACAGGATAATAGCCCACTGTCAATTACCAGTAGTGCAGTGGGTGGCAGGAGAATTAGGTGCGGGGGAGGAGGTGGTGATGTTAATGAGCATGTATGTGAGAGTAGATTAGAGGGAAATAACTGGGGGAATGGGATTGATGGGATTGCTGTGAGAGCTGCCACAGATACGATGGACTAAACTGTCCCCTTCTTTGTCATAGAGAAATATGAGAAAAATAAGAAACATCTACTTGCACATCTAGAAACTGGAATTCCAATAATAATCCTGAACCCAGATAATCTCTAGCATCACCTTACTGGAACTGTTTTGTTTTGGCATATGGACACTGTTGCTCAAAGGTCAAAATGGTAAGATTGTACACAAAAATGTTTGAAAAGTGCATGGAAAGATATAGGCAAGACTACTAATTCAATTTTTCCCCTTTAAAAGAAAGTGCTATAACCTTAAGGAAACAACACTTGCATTTATGTAATGTCTTCTGTGATCTTAGGATACACAAAGCACTTCACAGTCAATGAGGTTCTTTTATAATTACTGTTGTAATGTAGGAAAGGCAAGAGACAATTTGCACAGAGCAAACTCCTACAAAACATCAGCGTAATAATGACAAAACAATCTTTCTTAATTGTTGGCCAAAACAGCTGGGGCATCCTTCAGAACAGTGGAATATTTTATGTACACCTAAGAGAGGAACTTAGTTTAATGTACAGGTCCTCCCCAGATTACGAATGCCCGACTTATGTATGGCCTGTACATACGAGCGCATGTTTGGAAGAATGGTTGAATTGATTTGACAGCTGCTGAAGGGCTGCAGGCATCTTTTCTGCTGTGAACTCAGTTTGCAGCCACATTTCCACCTTGCAAAGTGTCCAGATTACGAACAGATCACAGGAATGGAACCCTGTCGTAACCTGGGGAGCACCTGTATTATCCAAAAGGTAACGTCTGATAGAGTAGCATTCCATCACTACAGCACTCAAGAGTCAGCTCAGATTATGCGTTAGGATTTCTCAAGGATCTTTTTTTCAAAGAACACTGGTTCTACTTTGGTATGTACTCACATTTTAAAAATTTACTTAATATGCACCTGAAATGTAACTAATAAACATTCTTTGAAATATTGTATATATATTTTCACATAAAGATCAATGGAATACAAATTAGGCTGCCTTTAATAAAGGATGTGTGATATGATTGTCTAAATTACCAACCTGACAGTGAAGTCAATAATCTGTTCCATCTTCACCTAAAAGCTCTTGTCAATTTACATGAGACAGGTAGCAACCCTAAACAAGCTGGAGTTCCAGTTTCTAGCTTTACAGAACAAACCAAGATCTGCAGTTAAAGCTCAAGAAGGTACAATTAATTATTTGCTTGAACAAGCTAACGTCGTACTACAGAAGCAAAGCAACTCAATGAGGGGGAAAGTAATCAAGCCTCCAGCAATCTAAACACTTACACATTATTAATAATAAATCTCATTTATGAAATGTGGAGTATACTCATTATTAGTAGGATGAAATATAAATGTAAAATGTTAATTAGAAACAGTTTTATCATGCACTGTCATATGATTATGCAAAGGAGACTGATTAAGAATAAAACTTCCATCAATAACTCTCTGTAACACACACAGCTGAAAATTTGGAAAGTTACTCATTATTTTAAAAAGAACACAATGGGCCAGGTTGTACAGTCAGTTACATAGGGGCAGTACTTACACCTGACCTCCATGGAAGCTGCATATAAATATTTAAAAGTCTGTGTGGCATGTGCTTCCTCTTTTCTGATATGAGTTGCTGTCTGCAACATCAAGCAATGAGATTCAGGTCTCATGATTTATACATGAATTCTCTTGACAAAGATTAGGGTGTTAGGCCTTTCAGTTGTGACATATGACTTGACCACCGGCGCAGTCAGAGAATGGGCACAGTTGATAATTTTCAGTTTTTGAGGGATTTGAAGAGTGTAGTTTCTGTCTGCAACCACCATACAACAGAGATAGGAGTGGATCCATAGGGCCCAATAGAATTAATCTCAGCAATTCAATGCCTCTACCAAACAATAAAGCCTTACTGTTCCTACTTTGTACTATTTAATG
>JARFYF010000029.1:35453262-35464820 GCA_030265395.1 Rhina ancylostomus | reverse complement strand
CCACCCATTACCTTAAAGCCATATCGGCTTGTTTTGAGCATTGGTGCCCTGGGAAAGAGGCGCTGGCTGTCCACTCTCTCTATTCCTCTTAATATCTTGTATACCTCTATCATGTCTCCCCTCATCCTCCTTCTCTCCAATGAGTAAAGCTCTAGCTCCTTTAGTCTCTCCTTATAATCGTACTATCTAATCCAGGCAGCAACCCTTGCACCCTTTGCAACGCCTCCACATCCTTCCTATAATGAGGCGACCACAACTGGACACAGTACTTTAAGTGTGGCCTAACCGGAGTTTTGTAAAGCTGCATCATTACTCCGCAGCTCTTAAACTCGATCCCACAACTTATGAAAGCTAACATCCCATAAGCTTTCTTGACTACCCTATCCACCTGTGAGGCAACTTTCAGCGATCTGTGGATATGAACCCCCAGATCCCCCTGCTCCTCCACACTGCCCAGAATCCTGCCATTTACCTTGTACTCTGCCTTGGAGTTTGTCCTTCCAAAGTGTCCTAATGGCCCATTTGAAAGGAAAACTCTTGTTGACATGTTGGCTCTGGGTCTTTTTCCAATTCCTTTAAACCTGTGCTCTGACCCTTCAATTATTGGAAAGGCAGGTTTAGAAATTCAATCACATCATACTATTTATTTCCATGCTACATTACTCTAAATGGACATTTCCAAAGTGAAATGTGCAAAGAACCATTTTGGTGTCACTGGTAAATTAAACTACATTGTTCTGTGGAGAAGGTTTTATTAACCCTTCCTCGCACTGCGTATCTACTGATACAAGTCCTTTTACTTTTCTTTTACCCTTCAGTTACCTCCCTGACCATGCCACTGACAGCCCACCAAACAATGACCACAGCACATTCCCAGCCAAATCCCTAACAGCCCATGATCCATGAAATCCCAATCATCCCTGTTCCAATGCCCTGATTGTCCAGTCACCCCAACTCCCATTTGATTTCTGGTACCCCAATCTTTAAAAGCACCATGCCATCTCAAACTAGCACAAGGGGCCACTCTCTGACTGACCAAACAACCCCCAAGCACAAGGTCTGAATTCAGACCCACCTCTATCCATTCCCAATGCATATTGGATCTCTGCTATCTACAATGGGTAAAAGATGATGTGTAATAGTGATTCACTGAGCACTGATGAAGCTTGCTGCAAAAGGTCTGCAGCCAAATTGGCTATTGGCATGTCTTGCCACAACTATCCAGCATGCCTTTTTGGTGCATAACAGTTCCAGGCCACTCCCTCCTTTCAAATCCATCAGTTTCTCTCATGGTGCTAAACAGCTCCATCAGATAGGCTGAAGGGGTTGGTTCCCTGCTGTATGACTCTATAACATCTCTTTAAGATCCATGTACACAGCATCAGCTATGCTATCCTCATCCATCTACTCTGTTACCTTCTCAAGAAAATTTGATCTTCAATGTGAAGAGAGAAAGCTTCTACCTGGTTCAGGCACGGCGTCAGAAACTGAAGGCACCTAGCAGTCTGCTTCCTTGAATAAAACCAGTAATTAGACTCTAATTGCCTACAGGCCTAATTGGACAATATCTGCCAAACAACTGGCGGAAATATGGCCATAAAGAACAAATCACTCTGAAAGTAGAAACTCTGGACCTAGGATAGTGTAAAAAATTTGCCATTGTTTAATACTGGTGTATTTAAGGTCCCACCAAAATGTTAATATTGTGGAAATTGTGGACTTTATAATGTCAGGGCTTCACTGCTTTGGGCCATGATACAACCTGCTCCCACTCCCTGCTCTATTCTCCATCTTGGTGACCATCTCAGATGCTCCCAGGTCTCTGACTTCCATCTTGACCACTTCTGGGGCTTGTCATTTGTCCTCCAAATCCCAGACCCCAGACTGTCTATTTCTGCAGAAGACCCTGTAAACCAAACCAACCACCTCCCTGAGTTGGAGTAATAAACAGCTGTGCAGCAAGAGAAAATAACATATCAATGGGTAAGTTAAAACACCCCATGGACATGATTTAATTGAATGATTTAAATTTTTTTCTCATAGTATAAACATTTTTATGTAGTTTAAACTGTTTCCTGCAGAAACAAACAAGCTTACTGGCATTTGTAAATTGCTGCAATTAAAAGTAAATACTATTTTTCCACAGTTTTGACTGTGTTGTTTGTAACTCTTCTGAAATGTTTTGAAGTTCAAGCTGCAATTTAGTTAGGTTTGTAGGTATATTTTATATTGTAAATGGTTCTGTCTATTTCTATTGCATTCATCTGTGCATATGTATCAAGGAGGAGTCAGCACTATTAAGCCTGCGGCTTATGGAGTCAAGAGAAGCTCTGCGGGCTATTTCTTGTAGTCACCCTAAGGACGAGGGCCTAGCACAAACCTACCAAAAGTTCCCAGTGCATCATGCGCGATGTAGTGGTGCAATATTTAGTGCTGACCTGAGTTCAGTGCTGACCTTGGGTGCTGTCTGTGTGGAGTTTTCATGATGTCCTGACTGTGTGGTTTTCTGCCCAATCTCAAAATTGTGCAGGTAGATTAACTGGCTACTGCAATTTGCCCCTATTGCGTGTGAGAGTGGCAGAAGGATCAGAAGGGAGTTAATAGGCAGCTGAGGGAGAATAGATTACAGGGAAATTCGAGGGGAGTAGGATTGATGGGATTACTCTGAGAGGAGGCATAGACTCGAAGTGCAAAATGGTGTCCTTCCCTATCATAAGAAAGTAAGAAAAATTTCCATTATTTTATTTCCCATTGAATTCAATCTAATTAGGAGGTGGGCTCCAAAGCAGATGTAGGACCCTGGCCACCAAATACAACTTGATTACACGCAGCATCATTTAGGCATCTAGAGGTCTTGAGAACTGTTGGTTTCCACTTTGGTAGTTGATGTATTTTCCATGTAATAAGGTGTGGGAACGTAAGACTGGAAATCTGACCCCCAGAAGTTTCTTCTACCCCAGCAATGAAAAGTTCTGCATCTTCCAACCAATTATTAATTCTTGTGCTCCTCTTGCTTGTCATGTAGAGTTACAAAATCAAATAATCTTACAAATAGAACCTGCTGCACTTAGTGCAAGTAAAACCCTGCGGTTGAAATCAATTCTACAAGATCAAAAACAGCTTAGCATTAAAGTTAATTTTAGTACATGGTTATTAAGGTCAAGTTCTTCCTGGAGTACAATAAGAATCAGCAAATCAATGTGTCAGCTAAGTTTTCATGATGGTAAAAGCAAATTCTGTTTCAGTATAAACTATGTTTGAGAAATCTATAATGGTACAATAACTTAATACTTGCAACTTTAGGGTAATGATTTATTACAGAAAATCTAATGAGTATAAGTTCTGTTTGAATTTATAATCGTATTAACATTGGAAACATTGCAAGCTGTGCAACAACAGCTCAACAAGATTGGAATGAATACACTAATAGGCCTCAAATTGGATCACCAGAGGAAATATCTTTAAATTGAATCATTAAAAGGAATTATAAATAGGAATTGCCTGATTGGCTATGAAAGTTTATCCTTACCAGAACAAGACAATCCTGTTATATCCCTTTCTCCAGAAGGCTCGAGCAGTGATTCCCCAAGCAGGATATGAATCATCTTGGAGCATCATATCTGTGACCTTCATTGAAAAAAATGGAAGTAACTGTTACATGATTGCATATTATTTCTTCTATTTTATCTATTGCAATTTTTCTTGTAAGTCACAGATTCGCAAACATTTTTACAACCATTTCATAATAGCAGGAGGCCATTCAATCCATCATCAATGTGGTTGCTGGGAGAAAACTCCCATTGTAACCCCACTGCTTCTTCAACAATGAATACCGGAATGACCAGCGACTAGATCAGGACACAAGTAGAAACATAAGGGACTGCAGATGCTGGAATCTGGAGCAAAACAACAAGCTACCGGAGGAACTCAGCAGGTCAGGCAGTATCTTGGGAGGGAAATGAACGGTCAGCATTTCAGGTCAAGATCCTTCATCTGGCACTTCCAACGAAGGGTATCAACCCAAAATGTCAACTGTCCATTTCCCCCCACGGGTGCTGCCTGACCCTTTGTGTTCCTCTGGTAGTTTAATTTTTTTTGCTCCAGGACACAAGTAAGCCAGGTTCTGACATCCTGCTGAATTTTTCAGTAAGACATTGTGTGTGGGAGGACCCCATTTGAGTCCCATTTTAGCCCATCATGCCAAAAGACCACAGAGAAGCTCGTTGATAAAGAGGTAGATTTTAAAGGACAGGATGGAGACACAAGAGACTGCAGATGCTGGAAGCTGGAGCAACACACAAAATGCTGGAGGAATTCAGCAAGTTAGGCAGCATCTGTGGAGGGAATGTTTTGGGTCAAGACCCTTCATCTGGACTGGTCAACTGAAGTTCCAGATGAAAGATCTCAACCCAAAACAACGACTGTCCATTGCCATCCACAGATGATGCCTGACCCACTGAGTTCCTCCAGCATTTTGTTTGAAGCTCGAGAGGTTGGAGCTACGAGGATTTAGGAAGGGAATGGGATCTCAGTGAATGAATGATAAGATATCTTTATTAGTCACATGTACATTGAAACATGCAGTGAAACGCATCTTTGCATAGAGTGTTCTGGGGCAGCCTGCAAGTGGCGCCACACCCACAACTTCCTAACCCGTACATCTTTGGAATGTGGGAGGAAACCGGAGCACCCGGAGGAAGCCCATGCAGCCACGAGGAGAACGTACAAACTCCTTACAGACAGTGGCCAGAATTGAACCCGGGCTGCTGGTGCTGTAATAGCATTATGCTAACCGCTGCACTACTGTGCCTGCCCAGAAAAAATGAGCAGTCAATAGTAGTACAAGCAGAAGGAGAGAGAAACAGCTTCAATCAGGTGAGACGGTTCTGGTTGGAAGTGAAAAAAACATTAAGAAAAGCGAAGGACCAGATCACAGAGATGGAAAAGTGGAAAGTTCTTGGGATGAGACTGAAGGGCCAGAGTATTTACAGACTTGGTAGTGGGTTTAAGAGGATATATAAAATCAAGGCTGTGTATTTTGAATTGGAGATGTTGCAACATCAGGAGCTAAAGTAGGTCAGCAAAGACAGGTTTTACATCTCTCCTGACTTTTATTTCCATTGAATTGTCACAGAGTGTTCTTCACTTGTAGTTTTCAAAACAATAGCCAGGCTGCAAGAAATCTAGCCTAGAAATCAGATCCCTTAATATCTGTCTCATGTACAAAATGAGCACAAAAACAATTTTATCTGGGTTAGATTTGCAGTTTAGAATTTTTCCCCTCAGAAAACTAACCCGAGCATTTCCATGTGTAATTTGCCTTACTGCATTTGACATTTCCCGATTTCAATTGCGCACTTGGTGAAATCAAAAATCATTCACAGTGTTTCCCTCATTGCCAGGATAAAATGGAGTGCTGGGGTGCGACCTTTGACTTTGTTGAACACTGATAAAAGAACTAGGAACACCTTGTTCCACAGTTGGCAATAGGATATCAAAGGGTTTGGCCTGTGATATTGATGATACACAGCATCTACCAGCCTCATTTTTCAATATTCAGGACAATGGAGACTTCATCAGTGGTCACCTCCTCACTTGACACTGCCTTTTTGTGCAAAGTACATCTGCAGCAAATGGCAATCCCTTGACCCTTGAGGAACTTGTACCTGCAGTGGCATGGGCCACCTTGCAGAATGGGATACAGTCAGGGCTACAAGCACACACATGGACACAGACACAAACACACGCACACATACAAACACACGCACATGCACACAAATGCACACACACACGCACAGAAGATCGCTGACCAGCCCTTCCATGTCTTCCTTTTATGCAGCTGTTCTGTGGCTGCCATGGGGAAATTTTCTGTAATGGTTGACATTTTTTCCCTGTGATCAATGCACAATAATGCAGGAAATACAAGCTCTCGAAGAGTCTTCTGACAGGAAAGGAAAAGGCTGTAGATATTGAAGGGGTGACCGGCGATGCACTATCTGTGCATTAGAAATGGATGTTACAAGATCTAACTTCCAGTCTAAATTTCTAGCAATGAGGTTAGAATTTTTACACCACCAATGAAGAACTATCAGTAACATCTCAAATTAAAGTCAGCAGTGACAATAACCAAGCTGTGCTGACCTTCATTGGCTCCTGCTGTTGTAACACCTCCAGTTCAAAATACTCGGCCTTGTTTTTGAACATCTGTACAAGCCCATTGCCATTTAAGTAATCTCCTCTGGCCCTTCAATCTCACCTCCAGAACTCTCTACCTTTCCATCTCTGTAATCCTCTCATTTTAACACCTTCCTCACTCCCAACTATTTTATCCCTTGATTCTGCGTGCAAACTGCCACAGCTCTGTTTCCAGACGATTTTTGCTCAAGTTCACAAATTCTTGCTGGGATTTAAATTGGGCTAAATGCAATATGTAGCACATGATCAGTGTGCCAAGAGTGGCGGGAAGGATATATTCTAAGTATTGTACATTATCCCATAGAAACAGCAAATATAATGAAGAAATCAGCTGATATAATTTTAAAATATTTTTCTAATGGACTGCCTGTGATTTTGGCAGCAATCAGAGCGGGTTCTGGGTTTGTGTGGTAGGGAAAGGGTAGGTATCCAAAAAAGTCCAGCATGGAGCAGGCAGAGTTGGCAGGACCTCATATTTGGTCTGAGACATGTTGATGTGAGGCTGCAGTAGATGATGCTTTGAAAATAAAGCCACAGTAGAAATTGTTGGTTTGTTTATTGATGTACACAGTGATAGCCAGGTCAGTCATTTATGGTCCACACAAGCCCGTAAGCACAAGGCAAAACAAACAGCCATGATATCAAGTATGTGGTACACCTACAGGAAGTAAAGATGATGTGCAATGCCTTTAATTCTTTATACATCAGACAAGATCAACAGGATAGATTAAATGGCCTGATTCCAATTTTAGGATTTCAATTTTACAAAGTAAGAATACACCAAATCACTTCTATAAGGTAAACAAGAGATGAACCTTTCAAAAGGAATTGATCCCATTTTCCCTTATGATGTAGAAGGATGCCATGCATCCCATTGCTCAACATTACCACTGAGTTCATGACTATACAAGAAAACCCTGGGTTACAAATGAGTTCCATTTTTGAGACTGTTCGTAACCCGATTTTGTATGCAACTTGGAACAGTGTCCAAGCATGCGCATTTGGGCCAGGGATCGTAGCTGCACATGCACACCTGGCCCGGGAATCGAGGCCGCGCATGCGCACTAGACCCAGGGGAATCAAGGCCATGCATGCACACTTGGCCTGGGGATCGAGGCCACACAGGGCCCCAGCCGCACATGCTCACTTGGCCCAGGGGTTCCCTAGTGGCACATGCGCACATGGCCCAAAGAACTACGAAGGTCCTTTCGTAAGTATGAGCGTTCATAAGTCGGGCGTTCGTAAGTCGGGGACTGCCTGTACTTTGCACCATTCCATTGTTTTTGCACCCTTGTCTGCATTTATTGTTGTATTCACTATTACCATGTATAGTGTTTATTCTGTGAGCTTCACACGAGCAAGGAATTTCGTTGCACCCTAGTGTATATGACAATAAATTAATCTGAATCTGATGCTTCATAAAACAATTCCATTCTTCCACTTATTTCCTTGTAACCTATTCTCACCAATTAACATTCCCTAATTCTCATACCAGCAATTCACACCAGGGGTAACTTACAGTAGCGAGTCAACCAAAAAACTAAAGGAACAGGGAGAACATGCAAGCTCTGCACAGACAACACCAGAGGTCTGAATCGAACCCAGCTACACCACCAGCAGCCTTATTTTGTGACCAGATTGTATTATATGGACACTGGCCTCTCTCTGCTTCTGTACTGAATGAGAATGCTCCTGCACTGCATTAAATTGTTAATTGCCTGTTTTGAAAAGCACCTCACACTTCCCAGTTGTGTGTATTTTTGTAGCCAATTGTTGAAAGCTATTGCAAGCCATATACATAGAACCATGTAATTTAGGGTAATATTGTCTAATCTTTTCATGACATCATGTTACAATCTTGGGAAAGCACTGAATGATGTGTTGCTGTTGTAGTATAAACTACAAAAGTAACACTGAAATTGCTTTAGCATATAGAAAGTAAATGACAATGATTTCTATTGATCCAAGTGCACCAAAAAATTCTTTCATATTTGTGACTGTATTTCATTATTTCAAGGAACATACCATTCATTTGATAATGGTCTTATTTATAACAATGAGTTTATTTATAAAGTAAATGCATGTTTGAAATTTTAACAGTTCTGTTTTACACTTGTGAACAGGTTATTTAACAACATCAGTTACTGTAAAATGCTGTTTACAACAAATTAATATGTATTACAAAGCCTATTTGATTCAGTGTGACTAAATACAATATTTTGATGGTGTTTTCTAATAGTGTGCTTCAAAAATGGACATAGTAATTAGTTATTCTAAAAAAATAGCAGGGAATGGTTCCTAATTCTTGGGCTAGAGTTGAATGCAATGTCATTTCCCGACAAGCTTTTAATGAGAATGTGCATTATTGAACTGACATTCATGAGCAGCAGCCCTTCAGATAAGATGGCACTTGCCAGCTTTGAGCAGTCTCCTGGTGTCAGACAGCTGCTTGCTTTCTCTCAGACTGCTTGGAGCTTTTAGTTTTTAGTTGTAACATCAGATCAATGTTAGGGCAGTCACAGCCAAAGAGAAAGTCAAGGAGTGAGATGCAATTTCTGGCTGAATTTAATAACAGATAAGGCCAATTAACTGCTACATTTTTTTATAAATTGATTCATATCTCTGGGGTGTCTTGAGAAAATTAGATAAGATGGAACTAGGAATAAATCCTTGAACTGCTTAAGACCATTTTTATATCAAATATAAGATTAATATCAGAAGACCAGTTGTCCTATCATCCATATAAAAAAATAAAATTGCAGAATCGACCACTGTAATATCTGTGCTTAATCTGTACTTCTACATTCTTCTACATACTTAATTGCATTTACTTATTTATTGATATTTAGAAGTTTATTTAGATTTCTCATGTAAAGAAATATTCACCTGCTATATCCTCATTTCCTCAAGGCAAGATATTACTTATACCAGATCAGGTTATTATCACTAACCATTGCTTAGGTGTAAAATGTAGCTGGGGCTAGCTTTATTCTCAATATATTTTCAGTAAATATGGCACAACTTTCAAGAGATGGCTCGGCAGTCAAGACAATCAATATGAATATGGTAAAGCTCTAAGAGGCAGAGACAATTCAACATTTTAAGCTTTTTTTGAAAAAAAAAGTTCAGAATAATAAAACCATTCTCTTAAAGTAGTTAAATATCAAGAAAGAAAAACATGCCTCCATGGAGCTGAAGGATAAAGCAATCGCCAAAGCACTCAGACACAATGTGGTTTTAAATGGCAACCACTCTGGAAGGGCTTGTGAACAGTAATAACCACTAACCAGTATAAATAGAGCACAATATAAGTATGAACTTTTAGTGTTTAGATTTAAATGCACGTATTCTGTCAACATGCAATAATTCAATATTTCATAACACTATCTATTTCAGATATTTTAAATAATTTGGCATTAATTTGCATTAATGACAAATTATCTAAACTTATCCTTTGCTTTGTTACTAAAAAAAAGCACGGTACGGCATGGTAGCGTAGCAGTTAGCGCAACGCTATTACAGCACCAGTGATCGGGGCTCGATTCCCATTGCTATCTGTAAGGAGTTTGTACGTTCTCCCATGTCTGCGTGGGTTTCTTCTGGGTGGTCCGGTTTCCTCCCACATTCTAAAGATGTACAGGTAGGTTAATTAGGGGTTTAAAAAAAATGGGCAGCACGGACTCATTGGGCCGGAAGGGCCTGTTACCACACTGTCAATAAAATTTAAAAATTCAAACCTGTGTTGTGTGAAAGCACCATTACATGCTTTCCAGAGAGAAGATTCTTTGTGCATTTTGGTTTATACCTTGTCAGTCACTCAACTACATTAAAACTAATAAATCTATTACTTAAAAATGGAATTTTAATTATGAGTCTCTCTCAGATATGCAGCAATGACCTTCTGCGAAAAAAAACAAAGCAATGGCATTTTAACAAACTTTAACAAAATGCCTAAATATATGAATTAGTGTTGCTCTCAATTTACAAAAAGGTTCTGGGAGATGCTGTGGTATATGAATTGTGTAAAAAGCATTAAGTAATTCGTTAGATTACCAGCAAGTAAGGTCAGGAAGAAGTTACAGCACTGATGTCCATTTACAAATAAATTTATCAGTGGCAGGGTCGACGGTACTTTTTCCTGAAATACAAAGTTCTTTGGTATCAAGATTGACAAATAAACATTGCTGGGCCATTAACAGAGGGCTCTTTCTCATGTGGTGATTGCAGGCCCTGAAATTTAGTCATCTGACAAAACAACATCTTTTTGAGTTTTAACATGTAATGCATTAATTTTAATTTGCAGACATTCTGTTTTGTCACCTATAGGAATAAGCCAAACCACACTCTGCAGCACGCCTCCCCAAACCCTTTGAAATGTGATAGTACAGAATTGTCAAGTTTCACTCAAACTGACACCTGTGTGCAGTCAAAGAAATGGGTGATGCAAACTATCCATGTGTTGTGGCATGGCATCCACTCTTAATTATCATCAGGACAAAAAGAAGCACTTGGTGCAAATTTCAATGCTTTCCATTCCTTTACGTTTGACAGTCTATGCCTCACAAAAGGAGTTCAGAATTGTGTGGGGGTGGGAACTGGAAAAGGTGATTGGGAGTTGGGGGCTCATGACCTGGAGCAAAAGGGAAAGTAGGCTGGGACGCATGGGGGAGGAGACAATGTTGGAAGGGGAGTTCCATGCAAGAACAGGCTTGCAAGAGAGGAACTTACATAAAATAGTTTAATAAAACAAGGTTGTTTCATGGAACAGTCTGGTGATGCACTCTCCAGAGATCACAAACAATAGATGATTCATCAGAGAAGTTTTGGAGAGGTGAGGTAGGACAATGTTTCTTTTCATTCATGTTGTGCACATCACTGGCACCTTCAAAAGGGAAAATTGGATAGCATAGTATCTAGTCTTTATGATCCAATGAAGGAAGATCTTTTCTGGGTGGGAGTCTCATCAGATACAAGACTGAACCATGCTCTTCCATGTGCCATTCATGTGAGTGCAGATGGTGTATCTCCAAAAAGAGGTGTGCAAGAAATAATATCGTTATTCACATGTCACATATTGGGTGCCATCTCCTTCTTACCCATAACCTCCGTTTCCTCTATGCTGAACACACAGTTGAAGAGTATGTTGCTGCTGTGGGGAGTGTGCTTTTAAGGACCAATCTTATAGAACATAGAAAACAGAACAGTACAGCACAGGAACAGGCCCTTTGGCCCACAGTGTTGTGCCAAACCAATTACATTAGCAATAAAATGCCTAACTAAACTAAGCCCTTCTGCCTACACAATGTCCATATTCTACCATTTCCCTCACATTCATGTGCCTATCCAAGAGCTTCCTGAATGCT
>JARFYF010000029.1:35395555-35412990 GCA_030265395.1 Rhina ancylostomus | reverse complement strand
CCAGAGCACACGGAGGAAACCCATGCAGACATGGGGAGAACGTACAAACTCCTTACAGAGAGTGGCTGGAATTGAACCCGGGTCACTGGCACTGTAAAGCGTTATGCTAACCACTATACTACCGTTTGCCATATGTTGCCTGTTTGTCACTCTGTATGCAATTCAAGAGTATTGCTTATGTGAAGCATTCTGATGAGGGCAATTATGAGCTGCTACGACTAAGTATTTCTTTAATTACAGAAGCTTGCACTTTACTGGCAGTATAATCCGCTTTCCATAACATCAATAACATTGGCTGCAATATCTTGAATGGTTGATCAAAAAAAGCTCTAATCCAACTGCAAGTACTGAATGTTTTGGCCATTTTGCAGATGAAAGTCTTCAAAATCATTAGCTATTGAATTATTTGGGATATGGGATAATTGCTGGCTTGGCCAGTAATGCTTATATCCCAAAAAATGAATAAAACAGTTATTCTTGAATATTCCATTTTGCAGCACATAAACAAAGACAGAACAAATAAACCATCAGATATTCTGTTAATTGTACTCCATAAATAGTTCAATCATTGGATGGGTTGGGTCAGTCTCACATTTTCCTGAACTGGTAGTGGACCAACCAATTTTCTATCATCACCACATCTAACACAAAAATAAAAACAAAAAGAGTTACTTTACATCTCTGTGTCTTAAAGAAGCTTTGTTGGATATTTTGTAGCAATGAGATTTATAACATTGTGGCTTATGGAGTAGCAATTTCATTTTCTAATTCATGAGGTTAAAATGTATTCTACACTTGACAAAATTGCAATCTGGCTTTTTTTTAAATAACAACTTCATAATAAAGCGAAAACTGATAGACATAAAGGAACAAAAGGATCATCCTTACTGCAGAACCAAAATAATTCCAATTATAGTTATTAAGGTGATCATTAAGTAGTGATCAAACTGAGAGATTAATTTTCTCACATGCTGCTGCTTATTAATTTTAGATTGATAGCTTGTTATCTAATTTCAGATCTAGGTAGTTTGACCTGTGGATGTAATGGCATTTCTATAAATTACATTTCTGATTCCTGATGTTTATTCATACATATATATTTAAATGAAGAAAGCAATTTAAAACCCCAGAAAGAACTAGTCTCCAGAAACAATGGTGACAGATTGAACCAATAGTAATTGCTTTCTTTGAAAGTATAATTTGGTTTATTTTATCCCCCAATGCAAAGGAACCTAATAAATCTCTAGAAGGAGGAGCATAAAGACAATACTTTAGAATTAATTGTTGCTTTAAATGCTACCGTTAATGCATCATGAGTAATCACCACTCTGCCCAGTAACTATGGATGGACTGAGATCAAATTAGCTACCATTTATTAATGGATGTGGCACAATTACAGTTGATTCACCAATCACAACTACATCACATTTTAGAAGTCAACAGCAGGCGCAGTAGTGTAGTGGTTAGTGTAACACTATTACAGCGCCAGTGACCCGGGTTCAATTCTGGCCATTGTCTGTGAGCAGTTTGTACATTCTCCCTGTGTCTGCGCGAGTTTCCTCCCACATTCCAAATATGTACAGGTTAGGAAGTTTTGGGCATGCTATGTTGGCACCGGAAGAGTGGCGACACTTGCAGGCTGCCCCCAGAACACTGCCCCAGAACACAAAAATGAATTTCACTGAGTGTTTCGATGTACACGTGACTAAAAAGATATCTTATTTGCGTAGATGTGTAAAGCTCTGAGATTTCTAGACAATAAAGAATCATTCGTAAAGTTGACCACTAATTGTGATATGAACTTAAGATATAACCACAAAACCATTTTTCAATAATTGTCATCTGTGGTTTAAATAGCTTATATGTCTTCTATCAATTTAGTGAGATTATATTAGGCTGTGTTTTTCCATTGCAATGATGACAAAGCTGTCAGCATTTTCATCATTATGGTGTGAAATTCATAGCATCCAACCATGTGCAATTAAATACAGAGTGACTGTGCGTGATGCTGGGTTTCCCCAGGATACACTGTTCCAGTGTTTATAAATACCATCAGCTTAGAATCCACGATTTATCATAAATCAACTTTTACTAATTCTCTTAGCAAAAATTTGTAATTTATGTGTTTTGTTGAAAAACCAAGATTTTAATATCAAAGTACTTAAAATCTGCTCTGACCCTGAGAAATTAGCTCTATATTGTCGAGTCATTCCTTTCATTCTAATATACAAATTCTGTTGATTTATAAGATATTATGTTTATGACATATCAGTATCTATCTTAATCAAATATATATCAAACTTTATTTCACATTCTGTAAAATCAGTAATTTGTGGGGTTTTTTTACCCTGGACTTGCTGAGAATTCTTCAGTCTGATTGGCTGCTCAGCCTGCATGATGTGCTCATTCTTGATGGATTCTGATCATTGTAATAGTCAGTGATACTGGTTGAAAGCCATATTGTATGGTGGATTTAGCTGGGCAGGAGTCAGCAGTTGCAATTGGAGCTGCCAGCTTTCAACTGTTGAAACTTCAGTAAGTCTCAGACGTCAGCGTATGCACTGCTAAACATGGAAGACCAAGGTTTACTAAGTTACAGATGGCACTGCATCCTGACTTTGATGATGGGAAAGGTGTAGACAGGACAGGGTTCTTTGGAAAAAGGATGCTCTCATGCACGTTTATCTCAGGAGATGAAAAAGCTGCTCCAGGCTTCAAGGCACTCACAGATCACCTCCTCAGAGGCAATGCCAAGAATGACTTTAAGCTTAAGCATCTCTCAGTCTACCACTCAAGGAAATTGAGAACTCTGAAGGGATATACAAAGGCCTATCCTTCACTGGGGAGGCTGTTGTATGAACGAAATTATGGCTAGAGTGCATGAATGGCTCCTGTGGATCTATAAGCCTGAAAAAAACCGCTAAGAAGATGTTGTTAAGTTGGAAAATAAGGCTGAGTTTGATGAAGTAGTCTCGAACGATGCCAAAGAGTTACTGGAATTTCATGGTGAACTGTTCATGATCTATTAGAGCTTGAGCAACACAGCAAGAGCAAGAGGCTACCAACATAACAGCACCCCCACAAAAACAGCTCAACATGAAAAAGCATTTGGAGGTGTTCTGCCTCATTGAGAAAATTATAGTCATCTTTAAAGATGATGATTCTAATATGGAGCGCACCATTAGATGTGGCTGCCTGATGGAAAATGTTGTGCTTTGCTTTAAAAATGTTTATCACTAGAAGGAGGAGAGCTGTCCAGATGTTCAACAATGCCTTCTTTAAGCTTTGTTTATCAGCTGCCAGGAAAAGTCACAGGATGTATCCACATCATCAATGTCACAAACTTCATCAAAATCAAATTGACCACCATCGTCCCAACACCAGTCACAACTCCTCTTGTCACCTTCTCTCCACCACCTTGATATCCAAAGCGGATCATTTGGTCCCTCAAGCCTGCTCCCCTGTTTAATAAGATCACAGATGATCTGACTGTTCCCTCAATTCTACAATTCCAACTGCTCGTGGTAACCTGCCTCATCAATAATCTGCCTCAGAGGAGATTCTTCTTCCACTGGCATTTAAGGAAGAGCTTTTCCAACACTCATGACTCTCTGAGAGAAAGCAAAAATCATCTCATCTCTGTCTTAAAGGAGCAGTCACTCATCTTGATGCTGTGATCCCTAGATTTGAGATTCTCCCACAGGAGAATGTGTCCAGCCTGTTATGACCCCTCAACATCTGACTTGTTTCAACTGGTGAGTACCCTGAAAGAAGTATGTACAGCTTTATTGTCTTACTTTAAGATGAAATCGTTAGATAATTCTATTTCATTATTTTAGATGCCCATGTTGATGTATTTTTAAGCATTTAGGCTTCTTTGACCGAAATTCTTGAGCTCTGGAATGCAGCCAGAATGTTTACATTGGAACCAATGGAAAAGCTTTCTCAATTTACGATTTTCGCCCCAACAAAACATTTTCCCAAAATGTAACCCCTTCATATATCGAGGAATACCTGTAGTAGATAGAAGGTTTACAGAGAAGCTAAAGAAATAAATTCATTTAAACATAGTCTAACACCTGTGTCAGTGAAGTTATTGGAAACTATAATTTAGGACAATGGTCCTGAACACTTTGCACAGTAACTTACAGATCTTCAGAGTTCTCTACTAAGGGCTGTGGAAGCTCAGTCATGAATATATCCAAAGCTAAGGTGGATAGAATTTTGGAAAAATCCAGAGGATGTTGGCCTCAAGTGGAAAAGCTGAGGCTTAGAGTTGGCCGTGATCTTATTGAATGGTGGAGCAGGCTCAAGGAGCTGTACTAAGGTGGTAAGAAAGATGACCTATGATGTAGATTACATGAATTTCCAGAAATATATTCAATAAGGCTCCACAGCAGAGTTATTGAAATTAAAGCTGATATTTTTAAAGATAAACTGATGAATTAGGTTTGTTGTTCAGTGAAAGACAGGAAAAGGGGATAATGGGACATTTCTCATTTTTTTATGATTTGGGAGGACACCATTAAGCCCATTAAGTCAATGCCAGCTCT
This sequence comes from Rhina ancylostomus, assembly GCA_030265395.1. Classification (NCBI taxonomy): domain Eukaryota; kingdom Metazoa; phylum Chordata; class Chondrichthyes; order Rhinopristiformes; family Rhinidae; genus Rhina; species Rhina ancylostomus. Next base: position 35,408,437 of record JARFYF010000029.1, on the reverse strand, counting down.
CAGAGCACTCGCATCAGCAGCATTCTCCTACTTATTTTCCTATGATCTATTTTCTCTCATATGCCCATCAATTTCCGGTCCCCCTTCCCTGATACTTCTGCCATCCACCTATATTTACAGTAGCTAATTAACACACCAGTACATTCTTGGGATGGAGGAGAAAACTGGTACACTGTTAACATTCTGGCAACCTTCCTTAAAAGAAGAAAACCCAGATGGTCATAGGGAGAACATACAAATTCAACACAGACAGCACCCAATCAAACCCAAACCATTGGAGGAATGTGGCAGCAGAACTACCTGCTGTACCACTATGTACACACATTTGAAGAAAGCAATCAGTGGTATCCTACAAGGATCTGTGTTGGGTTACAACTGTTCACTTATTTAGTTACATTGTAAACAAATCTAGTGCTTTTGGTAGTGATATAACTGTATATGTAAATGCAATTAGTGCAGACAGGAATGTAAGGCAATGTTGAGATCTTATTAAATTAAATGCATGGGAAGAATTGTGGCAAATGGATTTTAACACAAGTATATGTGAAGGTATCTATTTTGCAATATTAAAGAATAGATCCAGGTTTACATTTATCAAAATGGTGAAAAGCTGAAAATAATGAATATCCAAAGAGATTTAAGGGTCTACATACACAGATTGCTAAACTTATCAGTGTCAGCCCAAAAACCACAAAAGGTGAATTGAATACTAGCGTTTATATCCAGAGGACTCTCTGGAGGCCATTTCTGAAACCTCAGCTGTGTTTCTCTCTGCACGGATACTGCCTGACCTATCAAGTACATCCAGCAATTTCTATTTCAGATCTTCAGCACTTTCAGTGTTTTACTTATATATTTGGTATAAAAGAGGGGAAAGATTTTCTCTAGTTGTACAAAGTAATGATTAGATACACCTGGTGTGATACCTACACTGCACTTTAGAAAGGTTACCAGAATGTTAACAGGGAACCAAATTTTAAGGGATTTAGAAATTATTTAGTCTTGATTCCTAGGAAACTGGAATACTCAAGTGTTTATAATTTTGAAGGAAATTAAGAGAGCAGATAGAAATTGTCTTCTGCTGGTAGACGAGTCTAAAACAAGGTGAAATAACCTTAAAATTATAATTAACATTCAGGTGTGGAATTAGGAAACAATTCACACGCACAAATGTGCAGCACTCCAATTAAAAAGCTAGCTCAATTAATAATTTTAAATGTGAGATAGATGAAGATTTGCCCACCAGTGTGGACAAAATGAGCTGGAAAATAAATGGGCCATGATTTCATTGAATGGCAAAACAAGTTTGAAGGGCTGAATGGCCCACCCAGATCTTAGGAAATTTGACCTGCAGTGTTTAATCCTGGTTTTTCTCATTAAGAATTTTTGATGTTCATTGTCTAGTTTCCAATGGTTTTTAATTCATTGTTATCACATTACCTGTTCTGTTCTTTTTTTCTCCCTAGGTGGTCTTCTCTTGCTAAATACATCTAAACCATCCACTCTTATTATAGTAACTTTATTAATTCTGCTCGCCCTCTCAAACGTCAAGTTTTGCTCACCCCGTCTTAATTTTATAGGATGTCTGCTTAGCAAATTGCAGAGAAAGGTTGGCAATCAGTGAGACGGGAAAGGAAACTGCATGGTGCATTTGCTTATGTGGAAAATTCTAACTGTTATGGCAATCAAAGTCAATTAACAAAGGACTTTAATAATGAAGGCTCAACGGGAAAGAGCAGGAGTTCTGAGGGTAGTCATTGAGCTTCAGAACTGCTGCAAGAGAATCAAAGCAGAAAGAGCAAATTCCACATTGGAAGTAAGATAACTAGAGAGAGAAACAAAGAATCGCCCAAAACACAGCAAAGCTCTCAAACTGAAGAGAATGATAGCACATGTGAATCTGACAGGAAAACTCAGGGAAAATGAGAAAGTATTAGAGAGAACTAATGCCAAATTGAACAATTCTGCATTAAAACTTCTTTATAAATAAAACGTAAAACTATTTAGTTACCAATTTTTTTTCTTTACGTTTGTACAGCCCAATGGAAGCCATTTCTAGACCATTCCTAATTGGCCCTCAACCAAGGGCATCAGGTGTGGAGAGGATATTTAATTCTGAGTGAATTGACAGGTTGTTATAGCAGTCTACCACTTTATTGTCATAGTTACTGATTTTTTTCAGATTTATTTACCACCTAATTGAAGTATGCCAGATGCTAAGATGGGATTCCAGCTCCTATCTCCATTTCAATAGATCAGTTCTCTGGATAATAACTCAGTAATTTAGTAACTATCCTGTCATACCCTGTAATCCAGCCTAATCGTTAATTTTGCTTTTTTAAACTCAATAATATAATTTTTTCTCAAATGCAAGTTTCTAGCGTGATTTTCTTAAATATTTTACTCATTGTTATGATACATTTTTTGTAATTAAGATGTGGGTGTTGAATGACTGAAGCCAACTCTCAGGATGCTACAATATCTGCCAACTGTTGTTACTAAAAGTAATGCTTTTGCACATGATTCTGGATGACAACAACCTTAATGACATTATTAACCATGTTTTTCACCAGTTTCACTATTTTTCTTTATTGTGGGTACCCCGTTCCAAGAAAATGACTCCCCAAAACCCACTTGGCTCTTATCTAGAAATTGCAGTTCACCCTATACTTTTGGAGCACCCACAAAAATGAAAAATTGTGATATTGGTGAAAAACATGGTTAAAAGAGTCATGCACAAAAAGTTATTTTCAGTAACTGCTAGCAGAGAAGGTAGCAACCACCTTATTGCCACACTAATAGCGGGGATGCAAATCAGACCTTGAAGAATACCACAACCTAGCAGCATAAAAACCTGCAATGACAGTGGGGAAAACCAGGATAGGAGTTGGGATGGGGGTGTGGAGGTGCAGGTAGGGGGACAGCAGGAGAGACACACCATTCTATCGTGTAACTGAGCACACCCAAAACGATGAATTGGATTGATCAATCCACCATGTCACAAGTAGCCCAAAAGGTACAGCTCATCAAGAGGCCAATGATCACAGCATCTCACATTGAGATATATTATCTGGAGATGCTGTAGCATTTTTCAGTGATTCTCAATTCCTACCTCATTACTGATTTACTGTGAGGTTTGCGCCTTGTTTTACCTTGAGTGAAAAATGCATGTATCCGTATCTGCAGAAATGGTTACTGCACATTAAATGACATCTTTTGATGTGCGTCTGATACTGAGTTAAGGGGAACCATACCCAGAACCACCCATGCCAACTGTTAATCAGCCCAGAACTGAACTGTAACCTAATATCCACACAAGAGTTTTCATTGACAATTCACATGTTAAAAACATGCAAACTGGGTCTGATTTTTAAGCATTCGCACTTAAGCAGAAGTGCCATAATGTGCTATAATAAAACATCGGCTGTTGAGCACCTGCTCAGATATATGGAGAATATTATCAGTTGTCATATTACCTGTGATGTACAAAAATAGGGAAATACAGTTTTGCTTTCTTCTCCTCTGTGTCTTTAAGAAAAATATCAGTTTTCCTTTTAGTCCTTTAATCTCTATATCCTGAAATTTTGCACTTCTAAAATGCTAAGTATTAACACACTTGATCCTTTTGTAACCATTTTTTAGTTCTTCCAAACTATTTGGGTGCATCTGCAAATCCAGTTAATTATTGTTACATTCAATCCACCAACAAAAGTGATGGAAGTTGTCACAACAGTACAATCAAGTAGTAGCACTTACTCATTGCCTGCTCACTGATTCCCAGTTTAGATTTTCTCAGGGCAACTCAGCTCCACACCTCATCATAGCACGGGTCCATACACAAATTCCAGAGTGAGGTGAGAATGACTGCCCTTGACATCAAAGTAGTGTTTGATGAGTATCGAGGTGCCCTGTTAAAAGTGAAGTTAATTGTCAACAATGGTTGGGGATTGGGGGCGGCTGGGTGGAAATGTCAATAGCACTGGAAGTAAATGACCCAAGTATAGCAGGTATTTATGCCTTACTATAGAGGGTGGGTTCCCTATCAATAACTGCATCATTAAGCCTTTTCTTCTCGGAGTGACTAACAATGGACACTCCTCAATTGCTCCATAATTGCTCCAAAAGGAGAGTTCCATTAGGAATGAGACATTTGAAGTACATCTGACACAGATTCACATTGAGCAGTACCTGATCAAATTCTGGGTGTGAGGAGAAATTGATCCAGAAATTGTCATTATTGCACTTCACTCCAGAAAATGTTCATTTTCAATTCTGTAGCACTGAAATAAACAGTGCTACGTGATCATATGTTTGAGTGTTATTGAATAAGGGATAAATATTAGCCAGAACATGGAGACAGGTTCTCTCCTCTTTTTTGAAATAATGCCATGAGGTCTTTTATGAAAGGACACATGGATCCTGTTTAATATTGTTTAGGCCAAATCTAACAGTCCAGCGCTCATTCACTATTGCAGTGCACAAGCCTAGACATCTTTTTGGGTGGCACGAAGGTGGTTGGGATGGCACAGTAGTGTAGCGGTTAGCACAACACTATTACGGCACCAGCGACTTGGGTTCAGTTCCCGCCACTGTCTTTAAGGAGTTTGTACGTTCTCCCCATGCCTGCGTGGGTTTCCTCTGGTGCTCTGGTTTCCTCCCACATTCCAAAGATGTATGGGTTAGTAGGTTAACATGGGTGTAATTGGGCGACATGGGCAGCAACACAGAGTCAATGTTGATCAATCTGAAACATTAACTCTGCTTTTTTCTTCACACCTGCTTTGTGATCTGCTGAGTATTTCTGGCATTTTCTGTTTCTATTCCCTTACCATCTTCCCTGGAAGCCTGGTGAATTAAAACAAAAGGCCAAATATGAATAATCAGATCATAGCTCAGTTGTAAAAATTCTTTCATAAAAGTGAAAGAATTTGTGTGCCTTCTGGATCTTCAAGACTGAAAAGTGCTTTGCAGCCTATTTAATATTTCTGCAAGGACTGTTTATAATATAAAATGGCTCATTGATTTTGATGGTGTTAGCTGACAGATGAACTTTGACCTACAGATGAATATTAGCAACATATTTTGGTAGGTTCCCTGCTCTACAAACAATAATTGTGATTATTTATCTCATTGAAACAGACTGACTGGGCCTGAGACTAGGGTCTTGTTCAAAAAAAAACACTTTTAATGAAACTGTCTTCCTTACATATGAGTTATGTCACATGTTCATGTTACATGCTTACTTCACATGTTCAGACTTTAAGTAGGGATTTATCTCACAACCTTATAACTGAGGGCTAGTGAACAATTATCTGAGCTAAACTAACACCTAAATACCAGTTAAGAGGCACATAAATTCTATTTATATAGTTGAGTATGCTTTTCTGAAGATGGGAGTGTAGTGATTGAATCTTAGAACCTTTTGTCTGTAATTAATCAATTTTACAATGCTTGTTACCAACTATAATCACTCAAAATCAAGTGATCCATTCCCAATGTTAAATCTTACAATGATTGTAAAAGTTAATGAAAATGTGATACTAGTAACTAACATCGAAATGTCATTAGAATGAATTGTGATAAAGCAGCACAGTTATATTTGAATTTGCATTTTCTATATTTAAACAAAATATGGTTTTTCAAAGTTCTACAGCTTTAGCCAATTATCTGGTTTGAAAAAATCTGTGCTTATCTTGAACGAACAGTGATTTTCTCAATTACTGAAATAAATGCAAATGGCTATGAATTTATTTTGACTCACAAAGTAAGTGGGAGAAACAAACTGGTGAAATAAATTTATAAAGATTCTGTGATTATTTGATCAAAACATGGACCAAAAATGGAGTTCTCTATTTTACTTTTTGATGTCAATTAGCCTTAGTCAGATCCCAAGAGAGGATTCCAAATCTCTCTGGCAACAATGCTCACTGGACAAAACATACTCACAGGTAGATCTGAACACAATGTTCAACTAGGCTGATGTTTAAATTTTGATTCCCATCACCCTGAACAATTTATACTTGGCACGTGGAGCAAACAAATCAGGGGGGTTGCTAATGTGTCTCCTTTCGTGTTTAGCAAATTCCACCATATGTAGTTTCATAAATCTACAATGAGGATCACTCTAACAGAACAAACATAAAATAGTACAGCACAGGAACAGACCCTTCAGCACATGATATCTGTGTCAACCATGTCAAATTAATCTAAACTTATCTGCTTGTATATGATCCATATTCCTTCATTCATTGCATTTTTATATACCTGTCTAAATGCCTCTTAAGTGCCACTGTTGTGTCTGCTTCTCCCACCACAGCTGGCAGCCTGTTTCAGGCACCTACCATTCTTAGTGTAAAAAAATCTTACCCTGTAGATCTCCTTTGAACTTTCCCCCGTCGTGTGAAAAGCTATACCCTCTTGTATTTGACATTTCTACCCCGGGAAAAAAGACTCTGACTATATATCCTATCTATGCTTCTCATAATTTTATAAACCTCAATCAGGTCTCCCCTCAGCCACCAATGCTCCAGAGAAAACAATCCAAGTTTATCCAACCTCTCCTTCTAGCTAATACTCTCTAATCCAGGCAGCACCCTGGTTAACCTCTTCTGGACCCTCTCCGAAGCCTTCACATCCTTTCTGTAATGGGGCACCAGAACTGCACACAATATTCCAAAGTACAAAACACATGAGTAAGAATGTTGTCCTTGGTCACTAGCACTAAGCCTTAGTGAAGTATTGGCTGCTGCTTGTACTGAATTTACTCCCAAGATAATTACTGGTTTATGTCACAACCAGCGAACATTGATACAGCTTGCCAAATTGTAATTTAAATTGAGACGACTTATTTTCAATTTATACTTCCTTTAGTAAAGGTGCCTTTTCTAGATCCAAACAAAAGCAGAAGCATATTCATCGTTTTCTTGTGTTCATCTATCAAAGACGTTAATCTTTCCATTGATAGCACAATGCAAAGTTCACAAGATGGCCTTGGTAACATCCAAAACCATACACAGACATAAAAAAAGTTTTCTTTCTCTCACTGTGACTGCAGGTCTTGGGTATTTTAGCATAGCCCCATTTCACAATGGGTATTATTTATCAGATATGTTAACTCTATTTCTCTCTCCACAGGTGCTGGTGATATGAACCAAGTGTTTCCAGCATTTAATTTTTTTTCTGCCCTGATAACTTTTATTGTTTGGTGCACTGCTTACATTCAGAAGCTAATTAGGTAGAAGAAGTTCGAGGCGGCTAGAACAACTCATCTGACATGCTAATTTATGCAGATTGGCAGATGGCAAAGTAGATGATTTTAATCTTTTGATTGCAAAGCCATCAATGGAAATATATGGAAAATGCAGCAAGCATTCATTCTAAAACTCACCTCCTAAGCTGTGAGATCTGTCAACCTCTCCATTTATATTAAGGAAATTGCTCTAACATTAAAGGCATAAATCACAGCTGTCGATACTCTACTCCAGTTCTGAAGGGAGATCTGAACACCATGGATGACCTGAGATTTGCGTTCTTCAAATACATCATAACACCTTGATGGTATACAATCAGATAAATTTGACTGATGCACATTATTGATCAGACTTGAACACCAATATATCCTCTCTCGAAAATATATGGTTTGCTCATGCAATAAATTTATTGTTTTGAAGCAAAGTGCAAAGTCAGTATCTTGTTGGATCTTGACCCATAAATAAAATTAACAGAAAAGTTTAAGCACAAAAGCCTTAGCTTGACAATGTGTTATTTTGTGCCCTTAGTAAGGGCACAATTATATGATAGCATCTCACATATTCATCAGCAGTCAATATAATACAAGAAAGATCAATAGATACAACGCAGCAGGAAAATCCATATATTGAGCATAGTAGGGCACATATTTTTGCTAATAGAAAATGCGATCTAGTTTTGGATCGTATCTTTCTGCCATGAATTTAACTTGCTAGAGCAAGGCAATAATTTTGGTGATGGTGATAAAATGAAAACCATTACCGTCAAGACTAATGTATTCTCTCACAGTCTGAATTTCTGCTACATGCAGTGTGCAAGTAAGACCTTTATTCAGAGCAGCATTTGCGTGGAGTTATAAAGTCATTCTTGTCATGCTTTCCTCATGTGTGATAGATATGACGCATTTTTGCTAATGCGAATTTTATTATTCAATCTCAGTTTAAATGAACATAAAAACATAAGTTACATATTCAGCAACTGAAAAGAATAGTGAAGAAGGAATTAAAATATTACCCATTTTAAGCATGGAAGAAGCTCTTTCTCTGGATCTTGAGACACCATGTGAAGAAGTTTGCAATGAAAAACATTGGGGAAACAGAATATGATACGACAGATTTTTCAGCCACATAAAACATTTCAGTTCGCACTCTTCAATAACTTAGTCATCCATTAAATATGCTGAAATAAATATGTAGATATCTATACATATAGTAGATAATGATGCTGCCTACATTATTACACACTTGCTATAACATGGGAAGTAAATCACACAACTTTACAATTCTGGTCAAACAATAAAAGGACTCCTAATAAGAAAGGTTATTCTCACCATCCAGGCAGTGACAAAATCTCCCATCCAGGTTCCAACTGCTGCTAACTTCATGAAGTTTTCATTTCTTATACCCATATATTCGTTAATGATGAAGGAACTGTGGAACAAAACATACATTATTAGTAATATTTCAGGTACTTAAAAATTGAAACAGATTCTCACCATAGGACACTGGTACCAAGATATGTCAGTTTGGGAAAGTGGAGTGGATGTGGCAGTAGTGTGTGTCCTCACTTCCAGATAATCATTAAGCACCCTCTCATGCCCAGAAAAAGCAGAAGTAGTTTCATTTCTGCACATGACCCTTGTATATAATATCACATTGCTGGGAGAACAGGTGAATTACTTTTAGTTATCAGTTTATTTGCAAATGTGATCTTGCAGTGGAATTACTAATAATTCAAAATCAGCAAATAAGCATTTTATGAAGTTCCAATATCCTTACTATTTTAAAGATTTTTTTTCATTTTTAAACACAATTATCCAATGTGCCCACAGAGAAGTTATTAATCCCTGGAACTTCATACAATATTTGGAAGCAAATAAAGCATGTCAGTAAATAATGAACAAACCAATTTACATTTATAAAGCACCTTTCACAACCTCAGAGTGCTCGAAAAGCCCTTTACTGCCACTGTAGATTTGAAATGTAATCACTAATTTACATGTCAGATTGATTGCTAAGATACAATCACAATGAACATAATAATTCAATCTACATTTGTTTGAGGATGGTAGAAAACAAGATTAGCATCTGCCAGGTGTGGCAGGAATTGAAATGTTACCCATTTTAAGCATGGAAGAAGCTCTTTCTACAGACCTTGAGACACCATGTGAGGAAGTTCACAATGAAAAGCATTTGGGAAACAGAAATATCATAGAACAGATTTATCAGCCACATAAAATATTTTAGATCACATTGTTCTAAAATTTTGTTTCAGCACAACCTCAAGTGAATTGCTGGAGTATCTGTGTAATGTGAAAAGACCGTAGGGAAAGCCAAGGGTATTAGATCTATTGTTAACACTAAAAATCAAAAATTATCATAGTGCCCATACAGAGAATTAAGCACTTAGAATAATATGTCCAGGATTAGAGATGCACACGAGGACTATAGGAGCAGGGGACAGGTTCATGGAAAACTGATTAGATTAATACCTAGTTTAAGAAAAGTTATGTGGATAAACTGAGGGCTGAGGCATTTTTCTCCAGAAAAGTGCAAATATTGGAGCAATTTGATTGATTGTACATGATAATATTTAAAACACTACGGGTTTAGACTATGTCCATGAGGATGGATTATTTTAATTAGATTGCTTAGAAAGCTGAAAAAATACATCATTACATGAGAGATTATTTCCATCTGTAGTTGAGGTGAGAATTTTCCTCTGGTACTTTCTCTGGTAACTCTGAAGAATATTCGTGAACTTCCATTCAACAATTATAGAGAAAAACTATCATGGAAACCAAGAGATTTAAAATTTATTGCTGGCACAATTCAATGTAAAACAAAAACTACCACAGAGCCCTTACATTTAATTAAGCAGTTAGTATACCACGTTCATGACTACATCTTCACATGCGAATATAGCAGGAAGCCCATTAAGCTGCTACATTTTTTTCAAAACCCTAGTTGGAGTGATGACCAGACTTAAGAACAGCTTCTTCCGCATTCCTATCAGACTTCTGAACCAATCATCTCCTTCACATCCCCTTCCTGGTGCTGCCATGTTCTACCTCTTCTATTATTGTCACTTTAGCATTTCTTTTTGCACTACTTCAGTTTGCACTACTATACTTTGCACTATTCCATTTTTTGCACTCATCACTGTATTTATCGTTGTATTTATTATTACTATGTAGACTGTGAGCTTCATGCAAGCAAGGAATTTCATTGCATCCTGGTGTACATGACAATAATCTACCCTGGATCTGAATTATCAGGTCAACAGTACAATTTTGGCTCCTCTGCTGTGCAAGGAGGTTACCAAGTGAGTAGAGAAGAAAATTCAAGGATGTGCTTGAAGCTTCCTTGAAGAAGTACAACATCACCACTGACTCCTGTGAACTACTGTCCTATGATCAAAGTGGAGAAGGAGCATTCAGGGTGGTAGTGAGAACCTCAAGGCAATATATTGACAGTACTCAGAAGCCCTATTTAAGCAATAGAAGGAGCACACTACTTCAGAAACTAACCACCCATCCTCTCCTTCAACTGTATCTTGCCTTATCTATGGAAGAATCTGCAGTTCCCATGTGGGACTCATTAGCCATTTCAGACCCCATAAAATCAGACTAGAAGCAAGTCATCCTTGATCCTAAGATACTGCCTAAGAGAGAGAAAGAGAAGATATTCCTCTGGACTACTTAGGCATCAACACTGGTACTTGCAACATTGGATCAGTATTAGATGACTGGCAATCAAGCTTATGTGATATTTGATTTTCTGAAAGGAGCGATGATTCAACACAACACCAGTATGGTTAAGATCGGTTAGATTTATATGATCACATTGTGTTAACATACACTAGTATTAAAACGATAGTCATCAATGCTGCAATAGATATTAGGCCACATTACCTATTCCAGTCCTGAGCAGTGAGCACACATGCCAGTAATGTTTATCAACATGGAGGCCTACCAAAGTATCCCAGCCAGAACGAATCCATTTTCTGTGGGACCAGATAGAGATTAGGCTCCAGCCTTCCTTAATCCTTCTCCAAGGCACCAGATTCTTCTGTGCTTATCAAGTGCAACAACGCAATGTAATTACCTTATACTTCAGTTAAAATTTCACCCTGAAGTAGCTAAATAATAAATGAAAAGCATGTTTTCCCATCTGAGCTATCAGTTTGCTGTAATAACATTTCATTCTCACTGATGAAAGGAATTGATGCTCCCATTGCTGCCTGCCCATCTGTGAAAACATTTCCTTATCTGCTCATTTGCCAAGGATCTGACCTTCCTAAAGTATAAATCAGATCACAGCATGCCAAGTCTAGCTCTTTGTTAAACTTTTTACTCAGCATGAGCTGCTTCCATTTTACCTTGCATGCATATTCTTATTCTTATATTAATTAGGCAATTAAATATAATTGAGAGGGACAACTGGCATTATCCACTTGACACTTTTGCTAAAGTTGGAATCTTTATGCATGGATTTTCCAAATGTAAAAGTCTTTTGAGATCTCGTTGACCTTATGCGTGATTGCACTTGATGTCTACGGGATGATTTGGTTAATGTTCACCCCACTGAAGGCAATTCACCATTGCCTTGTACCAGGGGAGCAATACTTTCCATCCTTTCCTTATGCTCCAATTTGTACACTCCACAGCTAGACGTATGTACTGAGTCTGCTGTTGATCTTTCTAAATGCCTATTAAGGGAACTGGCTTCACAGTTGTGCAATTGTTGGAGCTCATTTCAGCTCAAAGTGAAAGTGAAAGTAGTAAATTTACCATTTCCTATGAATGCATTAAAAAAGGATAGCTACTAACTCTCACTAATTGCACTGCTATGCTATGTGTGCAACTGAAAAGGTTTAGTATTTTAGCAGTTCAATAATGATGTGAAAAATGATTAACAATTATGCAGCTATTCAGTTTACATTCTCTAGCATGGGGGGTAAAACAATTAGTACTGATGCATGAAACAAAATGTAGGATAACTCAGCTTGACTTGGAAAGAAAGCCTGCAATGGCTCAAGCTATTGTTGCCCAAGGGAGCTTCGTTTCCTCAAAAGGAGTCATTTTAAAACTTATCCTTCTTTCTATTCTGCTGCCAGCTGTTAGCTTTTTGTTCCAGAATGAATCTAATGAATGTGTTTAAATATTAAAAGTCAAGAAGAGAATGGGCTGATCCCCGTGTGTTTGATAGGAATATCTTAATACAAATCCGACTGATTTGAGCACCATTTTAATAATATTGCAAATGGCATTAGAACACGCTATTAAACAACCGAGCAAGAAATCTCACAGAAACCATAAAATATCAATAAATTGTTCAATGTTAAATTTGTGATGTGGCTTTCATTAATGGAATTGTGAGATATGCAATGACTGATCTCTTCCACTATCTTGAAACAGTCATCTTGATGAGAATAGGGATTTATATCTGCATTAACTCAGCTAGAAGTGCAGTGACTTGGACTCAATCCAGCCTTTAAAATGATCCGATGGGAGTTGTTCTTTCCATGTAATTATGATCAATAATTCTTATGACCCAGATGCACATCTCAAACTGCAGTAAAGATGTGCCTGAACTGCAAAACAGAAAGATATATTTCTTATTGCAGTAGCAT